>JAHKKF010532079.1:0-67428 GCA_019740295.1 Labeo calbasu
TATATTCTATGTATGTCGATTAGCAGTGGCTTATGAAAATACACTAGATGGCTTGAAGAACACAGATAAACCGTATATTATTGCAGACGAGAGTTTATTGTCCTTACATTTCATCATTCAAAATGTTTAACGTTACATATTTTGTTTTTATTCAGTTACAGTAATAGCGATGCCTTTATCCATATTAGAGAAGCTGGAACGGAGCGTCATCAGTGATACTTCTTCGGCGCACGTGGATTTTCTGCACGAGGGCGCCCTCTGGCATCCAGTATGAATGAAACCGATTCTATTTTGCATAAAAATAAAAAAAAATAATACCACTCTCTAAAGAAGTAGACATATACTAAACAACGCTTTTCCCAATGTACAGAGGTTTACGAGAATATTTTGTTAATTTGTTGCAAAAAAAAGCACACTGAAGTGGCAAGATATCAGAACCGAACTGAAAACCATGGTTAAAAACCGAGGTACGTATTGTACCGTGGACTAACTGTATTGTTGCATCCCTAATATACAGTATTGTTCGCAGTGTTGGGGAGTAACTAGTCATGTGTAATGGAATTGTTTCCTGTCGTAACTATGCAAATATTTGATTTAAAAACCAGTATCATCATCAGTCATGACATTCCAAGGTGTGTTATTCTCCGATAACAACTGGTAAAAGCTAATAACACAGACTCATCCAGGCACTAGTCGGCACTATACGCTTGATAGGTTTTCTTGGTGGAAGCTTTGCATTTGGTTAGCTAATAAAATATTAAAACTCAATTCTATATTATGTGTACAATTTCTTCATTCTGTCAACTTGCTGCTTACTAGCAACTGATTTCTTCATGGAAGCTTTGCATTCAAATATATTTTAACTCAGATCAGTGTTTTGGGTCTAATTATTTACTTTTGTGGCAAGCAGTTGTGTAATAAGTGGGATAATGTACATCCAGCCAGTTGTTATCGCAAAATAAATATGTATATTATCCCTTACTTAACTCAAGTGATAAAGGATTTTGAAAGTCTGACTGTAATCAGTGTTGAGAGCTACTTAACTCTGCCAGGTTTAAATGTATTAAATGGTTTAAAAGTAATCAAAAAGTAATCAAATGTAACATTACTTGAATAAAGTAACTGAAAAGTTACAGTACTTATTACATTTTAAATAGAGTTTCCAAAGTAACCTTCCCGACACTGATTGTTCGAAGGTTTATGATTTATGATATGAGTTTTTTTTTTAAAGATGTCTCTTTATGCTGACCAAGTCTGGATTTGATTGAAAACACAGTAAAAACAGAAACATTTTATTTAATATTATGCAACACATATGTACTATAATTTAAAATAATGTTTTCTGTTTTAATATTTTTAAATGTAATTTAGCCCAGCAAAGCTGAAATTTCAACAGCAATTACTCCAGTATTCAGTGTCACATAATGTTTTTTTATTATCAGTGTTGAAAACAGTTGTTCTCCTGAATACTGTTGTATAAACAGTGATACATTTTTCTTGATTGTTCCATTTTTTTTCCAGAATTCTGAATCGAACAAAAAGAACAGCACTTATATAATAAGTTGAACTCTTGTATCATTACAAATCAATTTAATGCGTCTTTAATGAATAAAAGTATTTCTTACAATAAAATCTTACTGACATCAATTTTTTTATTAGTGTATACACACATTCAAAATTTTGCTTTAAAAGGTCACAGGAAAAAAAAAACCTTGAAGAATAAAAAAAGGTGATTTACTTTTACAATTTTTTCACCTATTTTCTGTCCCAATTTTACAGGAAAATATGGTAAAATGTATTATAAAGAATTTAGGTTAAACACTAACATTAGCTGGGTTTGCAAAATTGGAATATTGCGTAAAACATTCACAAATAAACACTGTTTCCATCCAACAAGTCCAAGAGATCAAAGTCGTCACTTCCTGATAAAATGGCACTAAATTTTACTAGAACATGTAGGAGAAGCCACTGAATATAATAATTTTCATATAAATTACTTGCACCTAGAGAGAGCAGTCGAAACACAGTAAACGCGGTCACTGCATCCATTGAGGTGGAGGCCTGCTGTTTGGAAATGCTGTTGTGTAAGACCCTTCTGGGAGGCAATTATGCAGAAATACTTTCATGACAGACTTTCAATTCAAAAACCACCTCAAGTGAGTGTAAAAACTTGATTTTTTTTTAATCCGAAATTTGTTGTTGTCATCATTTCTGATGCGATACTTCACGAAACGCACATAAAATAGGGTGATGGAAACAGTTATTGTCATGACAATTCTGTCTAGCTTTGTGTCAGGTTAGGGGAAAGAATCAATCAACTTCCAAGCAATACATAATGACTAATTCCTGTTCAAATAGATATATGCATATGAGTAGTTACATGAAATCAGAAAAGTTCACTTCTGATTATTGTTCTTTAGTCCTTAGTGTGAATCAGATTCACATGGACAATTCCAATCTTGTAGAAGAGGGTCGAGGACAATGAGAGTGTGGTTTGTCCTTGAACGCTGATAATATCACCATGACCAAGCGTAAATAAAAGCCTGCAGTCTTCCCGCTCTCCGCTATGCCGCTCATACATATGTAAGAATTCTGATTGGAATTGCATGGAGGAAACACATAAGCCAAGGGCACACAAACAGACAGAAAGAGAGCAGGACAACAAAAAGAAATCAAATCGCAGAGCGCACCAGAGAGATTACACTCAATAGGAGACATAGGGCACAGACCTCGCTTACTGCTTAAAAGACACCAGATAACTTCTGTTTGCTTTAGGTAATGCATACCTGATGTCAGTAACTGAACTGTGGAAACAAAAAAGTCACCTTGAAGCATGGTGTTAGCAATCATAACAGCACAACAATATGCAGTGCAGAGTGACTGGATATTTAAAAGGATCCTTAAAAGCATGAAGATGTTTGGCTGTAGCTCAACTATACCATTTTTCACACCTGTGCTTGTTAATACACATGAAAAGGTGTGGAATAACCTTGAAAACATAAAATAGAGACCCTGGATTGGTGCCTTGAGGACTATAAAATGAAACCCAACGCTGGAAGTGCTATTCCTGTTCATGATTGTCTTTCTGCATTATTAATGTCCCTTTTAATACAGCTGCTGTTAAACTGTTCAGTTCAAATGTCTGGATTTTCTCTCCCTCCTCCGATCTGTCCTACTCTCTCTCTCTCTCTGTCTTTGGCTCTCTTTCTTTCAGTCTTTGATGTTTCAGGAGTGAGGATTAAAAGCTCATCGCAGAGGAAAAATTGTGCCCTCAGCATAATTTCGAAAACCATGACCTGAGCACTAAAGCCTCTGTAGATGTTTCTACTCTGCCTCTACAGTTCAATTCCCAATAAAATGAGCTTCAGGGCAATTTCACTGCAAACACAAATAATTTGTTTTTAAATTAAATCAAAAGCCAAAAATTGTATCAAAGCCCCTCATTAGTTCAAGAAAGCACATTTTAAGTTTGTTTTGAATGACAAAAAGGACTGAGTAGACTATATAAGGATTCCATATACAGAAATTCTGCACTTGGGAGAAAAAAAACACTGACAGAGGCCGCTCCCACGATAGTTGATTGACATGAGCATTTTACCTCAGATCAGCTGTCACAGTCCAGTAACTTTCCTTGTTTCGATGCCGAAGCAGGGATGTAAGTTAGACAAAAATATCTCCGATTGAGGTGTTGTGTTGCTGGATGTAATAATGAACATAGCGGTCGTCATTTACTCCCAACATCTGAGCCGCTGAAGATGCAGTGGATTACGTTTGTTTGCGAATGGAATGCGCCTCCCAATCTACATAAATGCATCTATGTTCGCGTGAATCATTCATGGTCCAGCTTCACTTACAGCAGAATTGTGTATAAGCGTTTTTTTATGAATCTTTGCGATCACCTTTCCTTATAACGTGGCAGTTAGGAAGTTTAGCGGCTAACGTGGCTAAATGCGGCTAAAGTAAACAAGATTGTCATTCCACAGAGAGAAGTGAGGGGCGGGGTGAGCAGAGCTCATTTGCATTTAAAGGAACAACCCCTTAGAATGAGATGATTTTTGCAGAGCTCATTTTGACAAGGTAAAAAGGGTGTTGTTTTACAAAACCATTGAGAATTTTTAATAAAAGTATATTAGAGACCCTAAAGAATCATATCAATTTGTGGAAAATGGGCATCCGATGACCCCTTTAAAGTGACGGTTTAATCCAAAGTAAAATCTGAACTTTTTCCACTAATGTTGTCTCTGATAAACAGTTTGTGGATATCTGAGCTTGAATCTAACACATTTTGGAGTTTGTCTGAGGTGAGATAGAGCAAGACAGACAAAAACTCTCCTTTTTGTCTTAATCAGAAATTATCCACATGCCCACTGCATGTCTTTCCAAATTAGGAGCATGACAGCATTTTTCATTTAATGCCTGTTGAGGTTTGCAAAATTTAAGCAAAAATCAGCAAAAAGATTTTAGCTTTTTAGCAGTTTTTAGTAATTTACCCAGCAGCTTCAGATGCATCACAGATAGCCTTTTTTTCACTGAAAAGTCTAAATTAGTAATGCACCAAAAAAAAAAAATCTTAAAACATAGAAACCAAAATTAAAGAATTAAAGGGGACATCAGATGCAAAATTCACTTTTACATGGAGTTTGAATATAAATGTGTCTTAGCAGTGTGTGGACATAAAAATCCTTTTACTCCTTTTTTTAATCCCCCAAAAACCTAAACAGTCTCAATTATCAAGTCGTGTTGATTTTCTGATGTCGTGTCATACTGCTCAGGCTTTGACTACGACCACTGACGGACTGTCCCGTATTAACATATTTCTGCCCTCAGCTAGTTGTACGCTGTCCGCCACACTGTTCCACTGTTCGTGATCCAGCTGCACCTCCAGAAAAAGTAAATTTTACACTTGTGGTTTTTTTATGATGGCTTTCTTCTTCTATGGAAGAGAGGGGCGGGATGAGCAGAGCTTATTATCATTTAAAGGGACATACACCTAAATGAGTAAAAGGGTACAAAGGTAAAAAGGGTGCTGTTTCATTGAGGAATTTTAAAGGGGTCATCGGATGCCCATTTTCCTTAAGTTGATATGATTCTTTTGGGGCTTAATGAGAAGTCTGTAACATAAATTGGTTCAGATTTCTCAGTGGTAGTGTAAAAAAACACATTTTTTACCTTGTCAAAATCAGCCCTTTTTAAGCAAAATGTTTTCTTGCCTGTTCCTTTAAATGCTAATGAGCTCTCCTCACCCCGCCCCTCTCTTCTGTGGGGTGACGTAATGCCGTAATGTTTACTTTAGCCACATTTAGCCCCGAAAATTGCTAACTAGCATTATTAAGAAAGGCGATTTGCAAAGATACATAAAAACCCTTATACTCATTTCTGCTGTAGGTGAAGCTGGATCACAAATGATTTGAGCGAACATGGACACATTTATATAGATCGCCGGGCGCATTTCCTTCAAAAATGAAAGTAACATTAATCCTCTGCATCTTAAGCGGCTCAGATGTCAGGAGTAAATGATGACTGCTATGTTTATTACTACATCCAGCAACAGAACACCTCAATTGCTCAATTGGAGACATTGTTGTCTTCCCCTGCACTGGTGTCAAAACAATGGCGGACAGCTCACAGCTCACTCAGGGTGGGTCTAAGGTAAGATGGCCATGTCAATCAACTTGTCAATCGTGGGAGCAGCCTTGGTCGGTGTGACGTCAAACTGACAAGAAGCTTAGAATGGCCTGATTTGAAAAAGGGGATATTACTTCTAAAGATTTAAAAAAATACCACTGGGTGGATTTTTATCATTACAGGGTGGTTGTGTACAACACACATTTATGTTCAACACACATTTATGTTCAAACAACATGTGAAAGTGAGTTTTGCATCCGATGACTGCTTTAAGTATGTTGCAGACATTTCATGAAGACCCTAACTTACAGAAAATGGGCATCCAATGTCCCCTTTAATTCTGCAGAAAACGGAGACCAAAAATTTTAACTGAAACTAAAACTTTAGTAACAACATTTTGGGCCATTGAAGTATTCAGGGTGTTGTTCACAGGCAATTAACCAGTCGTAGTAAAAGTTCTTCTGCAACAAGGCACTTCTCCATATTTTCAACCAAAAATACATTTTGCTACTCTTGCCTCACTTTGGCCACAATGAAATGCATCCACACTGCTGACATGTTTACCTGTTGTAGCTTATCCAAGTTTTCAGTGTGCCAACAACCAAAACACATCATTGAAAAAGCAGCAACTGTTTCTGTCAATAACAGACCCTCCAAAAATACTGCAGCCAAGCTAAAAACTTTTTTTTTGCTGTTTCAGCTAAATATTTTCAGTTGCCAAAATTCTGGTGCATCACTAACTGAAAGTTTTATTAAATAAGATTCAATGCAATCGATTCACACACATATTTGTAAACAAAATCATTAGATGGACAGGGAAAATAAAATGTTAATTTGTTGGAGACCAGCAGCTTTAAGGGATCTATAGGAAGCCATATTTCTGGTCCAGTACTGTTGAAATGCATGGAATGGTTGAGGTTGGGCATTGGCAGGAAACAACGGGGCTCAAGAGGCCTATATCACTCAGTCCACATAGGACAATCAAGCTAATAATACATTCAGCAGTGACAAACAAAACAAACCCAGAATTAATATTTTACACTGACCAGCACACAATCTTCTTCTTGTACTCTATGCCTGCCTGGGCAAATATATTATGTTCCTATCTGGACCCGTTCAGTTTACAGCTCTGTTGACGAGTGGCCATATAACTCACCGTTCAGTGACCACAGGAAAACACTCTGTAATACAGCTAAGCTGCTATTCCTCACAACACAGATCAGAGGATGTGCACACAGAACCTTTCATGAGTAATTATAGAAGCTGTCCAGAAAGCAGGCTAGTAGTTATATTTATTGCTATATTTACTAGCTGTCACTCAGTCCTTGAAGACACTTAACTTCTGATTGCTCCAGGGGGTTGTCCCTACAAGAACACTTTAGATAACATCTAAAACAACTAACATCAAAAAAACAAAAGGACAGAGAGAGATTTGTATGTACAAGCAGACAGGATGTAGACAGAAAGCAGGTCTCACCTCATAATGTGCCACTCTCTGTGACTCTGAGATGAGCTGAGCGCTGCACACTTTGCAGTAACTGTCTGTGAAAAGGCCTTGATCCACCTCTGTTGACTTCATCTGGAAAAAAAATATATTTTAGCATTATTATATTTCAGCACTTTATTATACACTTCCATCACTAAGCACTACGAATTTGAAAATGACAGAAGTCGAAGCCGCTGCACTGCTATTAGACGTACTTTTGGGGAAAACAGTGTGCTGTCATGAAAACATGTGTCATATGAATTATTCATGAAGACACGTTGTTTCTGTCACTTTAATTATTTCAGCATGCGTCACACATATTAAAACACCGAACCGGCATGAGGACATGACATGCCTCTATTGGAGCTGCAATTCACTCCCAGAACGGCTAATAAACAGACTGCAGGGGTTTTAGAGCAACAGATAAAAACCTTCATGTGACAAAATATAAAAATAAATGCATTCAAATAGAACTTCACTGCAAAGCACAAAAAATAAAACACATTTACACAAAGTTAACTTTAAATAGCATGTGCACTGCAGATGATAAGTAAACAAGTCAAAGGCCTAAAATTCCCAGTGCAGCCAGATACAGGTGGAGGGAAAAAGTAATAAGGAGATAAAGGAACAGTAGGAAATATTTTGCAATAACTACAAATGTGTTCAGATTATAAGTTTTAGTTTTGGCTAATGCTAGACATAAAAAGCTTTACTTAGATTTGAATTTTTGCACAATTTATTTGTGCGTGTCCTGGGTAATGAAGGAACTGATCACTCTGTAGTTGCCCTTTGCACACTCTGCCTCATAGACCAATTAGATTGTCATTATTACTACCAATTACTAACAGCTGCACTGATGTGGAGACAAGGCTTTAAAAGCCTGCAGACTGTGTTTGAAAGCAGCTGCCATGCTGCACAGTTAGTCATAGATTTAACAGACAGCAGTTTTGTATGAAGCACCTCCTATGAAAACTGGGTTCAGGCCAATGAGGTCTGTAATACCTGGAGAGAGCTGTCCGTTAGCATCTCTATTCATCTCAAAGGCACATGTGGAAGGATGCGGCATGCTTGCTGCCATCTTTGCTCAAGGGCACATAGTTTCGCTTACACACATCTTCCCACACACAGGATTGTGGGATATCATATCTATGCTGGTTTAAAAAAAACTGACCAGGCATCTTAGTAGACAGGAAACAATAAATATATTGGATTCAGGCATGCTTTTGATGCCTTTTAATCTGAAAATATACTGTCTGCAAAGGAAGCATTCTTTAGGTTGCAATAGGACAAGCAATAATTTGAAGAAAGTGCTGGCAGATTGAGCAGCTGCGTTTTTCTCTAATCCTTTTTTCAATATATCAGTATTATCATTGTTTCCCTTCCCTTTATAAAAAAAACACTCCTGCAAGAAGATAAACTTTGTTTGTTTAAAACTTTTTTGCACTATAGTGTGACCCCATGAAGCTATTTTGATGTTTTTGTTGCTGTACTAGAATGTTTAAATGCTAAATATTAAAATAAATTGCCCTTCTGGCAAACTTCAGTTCCAACCCTGCTCTAATGAACCGGTCTATAATTTAATTGACCCCCAAAAATCTTAATTGGCCATGATTGGTCATGAACTGAGAAATATAAATTCCCTTGATCTTTTGACATAAGAGGTCATTGTACTATAAAAACATCCTGTAAGTTTCAGAACTCAAAACTTTCTTGTTCAAGAGAAATTGTATTGACATTGATATTGAAGCCAATCTGCCAAAACGATATGGTTGTGGAATGTGCAACTTTATGACATAATAGTATGGCTAAACATTGCCTTCGTAGAAGATCAATACCTGCTTCTACATCACTGCTTGTTTAGCTCCGTCCCCCGATCTACACATGTAGTGTAAATAGTGAGAGAGGCAAATGCAGGTCTACACAAAAACAAAACAATAAAGATGGCTCGGAAGATAAGAAGACGCTGTGCAGTCCCAAATTGTGGAAAAACAGTCTTTGCATTACCTTCCTTCTGATCCCAACTCTAGGAAAGAGTGGATTAAATTTTTTTTCTATATTACTGACTGTGTCAGTAAGAACTTGGTCCTTTGTTCACTTCATTTCACCTGGAATCATTTACAAACAAGGCACAATTTGACACAGGAATTTGCGCTTTCTTATGCGCGCAGTTTTTCTGGTTTTCTTTCACTTTTGAAATCGATCCCATTCAGCAAGCAGGGGAGAGGATGGAAAAGGGGGGCACAGTAACTAGTTTTGGGGGAAACAACCCACCTTTGCGCCGCAGACGTGTGCAGTGTAAATAAGGGATAAGAGAAGTATTCATCATACAGTGGTGTAACTATTTTATCCACTTATGGTACCGACTGACAGTTGGCGTTTACTTCAGAGTTTACAATCTGCCACGGATTGTCAAAAAAGGACAAAAAATAGCCTATTACTTCTAAATTATGATGATTTTTAATGTAAAAATCTTTATAATATTATAAGTAAACCTCAGAGAACAGTACAATACAATAAAAAAAGGCAGTTCCTTCTAAAATATGGTCATGTAGAATGAGGCATTAATATGTGCTTTACAAGTAAACAGCCAATATGCTGGTAATATGCATGCTAATAAGTGACTAGTTAATAATGAAAATTGGTCCCAACTTTAAATGGGAATGTCCATCAAGTATTTCAAACATGGAAATCCTTTTGTTTGTTTAGCTCAAATGGCAATATAGTACCGACTGGTACGTTTTCGTGGGTTCAGGCGTTGTAAGGCATTTAAGCACATATGAAAAAAAAACATTACATTATTTAGCTTGTAACCACCTAAATCAATGATTTTAAAAAAGCATTTTCGGCAAATCCAGGTAATTTGCCATAGAAATGTAAGGTTTTTTAATGGTTATGACTGTTATAGCACCAGCTGCGGTCCAATCCCTTTAAAACTTTGCATGCTTGTTTACAATCACCTGTCGCATGTGCTCAGCAGGTTTCGAAGTTTTGAGCTTCCTTTAGGCTTTACAGGATTTGGAGTAAATTTGGGCAGGCCCCTTTTCTAAACGACCCCGTTATAGCTGCCCAAATGGTAAATTTCAACTTTTTTTGTTAATTATTGCCCTAGAGAGTCCAGAGAATAGTACTGAAGTGTTTTTTTTCCAGATTGAGTGAAAAACCTAGGACTAGTTCGCAAAAGTAGGTTTTTTAAGTCTTCTCAATCATTTAACAAACATTTTGATTGACAGCAGTGGTTTTAGAGGCAGAGTTGTCCAGAATAAGGGAGTTCTACCATTTGATAGGAATATCGTTCATATGTGCGAAAAACTGTGATGTATAATAGTTTACGACTTTGAAAAATGCGATATCGCCCCCCAGTGGCCGAGTTTTTAAAAAATTTCTCTCAGACTGTTAGGGCTGTGAGTCGAACAGGCCCACCAAGTTTCGTTCCGATCGGCCTTCGTTAACCTTGTCTAATGGGTGCTCAAACTTCATCGGCCAATGGTGGCCATGTTTTTTGAGATACGCAAATGTCCTTGTAGGCACTTGTGGCACTGTGGACCAAGACCACGCACACCGATTTTCATGTTGACAAAACAAATCCCTCTTTCGAAGGTTTTGGCACCCCTTCGCGTCAGCAAGTCGAAAGTTTAGCTTTTTCTGAAAACTATTCATATTCACTCTCCGGAAATCTTTCTGCACGGGTTTGGTTTCCAATCGGGTGAAAAACCTAGGACTAGTTCGCAAAAGTAGGTTTTTCAAAAAATGCGAAATACCCAAAAATGTAAGCTTGTGTTTCGTCCGGCAACATAAGACATAAGACACTTGAGACTGCGACTGACAGTTTAGGAGTTATGAGCGATTTCATACTTTCGTTCGCTGTAGCATCCCCGTCAGGTCAATAGGGGCAAGCCTTGGATCACGTCGTAGGCGGTGTGAGTAATAACATCCCATCCCTCCAGGTTTCATGTCTCTACGACTTACAGTTTGGTGTGCATAATCAGTCTGGAATAAAGTCTGGAATAAGATGGAATATCATCACTAAATAAACCCATCTTGAAAAAGATTTTTGCTTTGGTGTTGCTGGTTCCTCTCTCGTAGCCTTTTTTTTTTGCACAGCAGCTCTTGTTGAAAGCCAGATTAAGACACTGGGATTGTCACATTTTTAGCATGGCCTGATTTGCACATGCTAATGACTGCAACTTCTCGAAGACAGAATAAATAAACATGCTGAATAGTTTCCAAATAGAGTCGGTTTGTTACACTAATTCATGCATACATATTAGATATCACACCATTACCATATTCAAGCAATTCAAATGAAATTATTTATAATCTTTCCTTGCTAATCTAGATAAATCAGATTTAGAGCTCATGTAAATCTTCAGTAGTGCTCAGTAGCTCTTTCTAAATTTTTTATTTCAGATTCTGATACTCTCATCCGTTGAGGGACATGTTGAAAGTACTTTGCTGTTGTAACTTATAATGCATCTGCAAAACCATACACCAGCATAAAGGATACTACACACATTAAGGATACTATACATGCTTTTCAGCTTCCTTTTGTTTGTGGCCTCAATTTACCCAACATCACAAAGGCAACCTTCCACAGCAAAGTACTGTAGACGTGCTGAATTCAGACAACAAGTTCGCACAGGTGTTCCAGCAGCATAAGTTTGCAGAGATGAAGATAAAAAAAAACTCTAAAAGATAAGCAGAGCTGCTGCAGCAATAGGGGAGGAACGGACAGAGGGAATGAAATGAGAAGAAATAGAAAGAGGGTGTGGGGAGAGGAGCTCTCGAAGGGAAACCGTGCATAAATTCAGCAGAACAAAATAGGCAAAATGCCATCACTGGAGCCCAAGCTCCATCGCTCTGATGAACACATACACACACAAAGCACACATCTAAAAAACAGTTGCATTATTAATCAGTCTGAGGCCTGCTTAGAGAGAGGAATGGGGATGACGGAGCTGTAGAGTTTTCCCTCTCACTTATTTGCCATGTAAATGTGATTAAAAGACAACATAATATAAATTTACCCTATTTCCTTTCTTAATAAAATGTCTCTGGCTTTAGTGTGCACAGTTTATCAGTGCATGTTATTCAAAAGCATTTTTCATAATCTTTAATCAAAAAGTTTTCCTGCCTCAGCTGCTGTCAAACAACATGGATCACAGAACAAAATGCAAAAAGCACTACACAAATAAAAATAACTTGACTCGAACCTCCCTACTGATACAAACAAGAAAGGCTACAACAGATTTTCAGACTGTAAAGGAACTTCAAACTTGCACGGAACACTTTAATGAAAAATTCAAAAGAAAATCATATTTAAAATAGATATTTTTTTTTTTTGTATTTAGTCTATTTATTCATTTGTTAAAAAGCAGTACAACTAATTCTAACATTAGTAATTATAATAATATTATTAATGCATTTTTATAACAACATATTTTATATAAAATATAGAATATATTTTGAACAATTGTGTATTTAGTACATTTTCCACTGAACTGTATTTGTTAATGTTGTTCCATGTAGTCACCATGTAATATTAAAAAGAATTTTTTTTTTTTTTTTTTTTTTTTTGCAGTGTCATGTATTATAAATTAATTTTTGTGCACATCATTTAAAAAAAGAATCATTTGTCTTTGTAATTTTTAATCAAAAACATTAACCTCCCCTCTCCCTCTCAACAACATATTTTCTCTTCATGACATAAGACTCGAAAAAGGGGTTGGACAACGTTGACTGTCCAATGACAAGGCACCCTTTGCCTGGGAATTTGATTCGACCAATCATAATCACGAATCCGCCATTTTGCTCAACAAACAAACCATAGTTAATAGATTGACGTCTTTCCACGGTTGAGACAACATACTAGGGGTGTGACGAGACACTTATCCCACGAGACGAGATGAGACACGAGACTGGGTTCACGAGAATGAGACAAGATTTTAACATTTTTAAAGAAATCCTAAATTATGAAATACACAGGGAAAAATAGTATTTTATTAAACTGAAAAACACAAAATGCATGTGCATTTTGATATGAACTTGTACTTTATGAAGTTACACTTCTATTTTAATGAATTATATGCAGTAATAAACATGTAAACTAAAGCTGCATGATTCTGGATAAATTGAAAATCACGATTCTGAAGAAAATAAAGATTAGATTAAACAAAATAACGTAATTTACTAGTGGTTCTGACAAAATGTTCATTGCTTAAAAAATACATATATTGGAACAAAATTGTAAAAAATCAATCAGTGTCTCAATTAATTAAGACTTGTTTCGCTATTGGAATCTCCTGAATGAATGATTCAATGATAAATACTTTTTGTGTCAGGAGTTGTGTCAGTGCAGTTACAAAACATACCAGTGTTAAGATGCTTTCGTTTTGATTGCTACTGTAGACAATAAGTGTTTATACAGAAACTATAAACTTTTAGCCCAGAACTTGTGTTATTTAAATGTCTGTAACACAGAAATAATCATCATCATGTGGTTGAAAAGACTGTTTGTGTTGCTCTTTTTGGATCAGCAGCAGCATGAATGCAAATTTTAATGTCTTTTCACATCATAAGCGTCAGTGGAGTGTAAGCAGCGCGATGTGAAACAGACGTAATAGGCACTGCTGAATCGTTGTCATTTAGGAATAAGATTGCGTGGGTGTTTGAATAGAGATCGCAATCTTTTAACGATTAATCATACAGCTCTACTGTAAACACTGCAAAATGTTTTGCGAGGACATTGTCACATTCTCACGAGACCAGTCAGATTCTCACAAGACATATCGGATCTTGTGAGATTTCGTGCCACAGGATCTCGTCACATCCCTACAACATACCATCTGATGTTCGTTCATGTGTACTTCATGCTATAACTAGCAGGACGAGGTCGATTTGCGTTTGAACAGCTAGCATTGACAGCAATCTGTCACATTAAAGAGCCCCAAAATGATATTTACTGTTTAAATTTCTTTAAAAAAAAATTGACAAAAACTGTCAGCTGAGACTCTTTAATACCAAAAGTAACCTGCTCTGTGTCCTCTTTGCTCCGTGATGTATTTTTCACAGAGTGATGATGTGTGGCATGAGAACGCAGTCACCTCCGTTCAAGCGGCACATGATCAGATCATCTCTTCCTCTTTACTACTAGTTATAGCACAAAATAAACATGAATGAACATTAGAGTTATGTTGTCTTAACCACAGAAAGATGACAATACACCATAGTCCACTAATGTTAATATTTGGGTTGTTTGCTGGACAAAATGGTGGATTATGATTGGTCAGATCACCTGTCAATTAAACTCACAGTGTTTCACTTGAATATATGTCACAATAGAGAAGAAAAACCGAATCATCATCTAAAGACTACGCAAGGCCGAGTGAACAGATCTTACCGTCCATCACTCAAACTTCCAAACCACACTCAACTGCACCTAAGAGGACAAAGAGAAATACTTAGAGAAATACTGTGCATGTGTCCACAGTAAGGAGCATGCATGTGGGCTGCAGCAGGAAGTGCAAAGAGGCCAGTGCAGTGGGCGGCCCTGACAAATGTTCTGGCTGTCAAAGGTGTGCTATAATCAGTGAGGGGAGGTACTGTGCTGGACGCCAGCTGCTTCAAGGTCTTCTACTGTCTCTTCAGCTGAAGAAACTCCCGACACTGCAAAAACACTTTCAGATTTCACTCACTGCAGGAAATCACTGTCACTCCGCTCATAAACTCTGTTCCAGCTTGATGCTTTGGATTCTTTGACCTCGACTTTAAGGCCAAAAAGTGATATTCAGAACAACAACCCACTTATTAATGCAATATTGTTTAAGTATATTGCGTTTGGCTTTTTCTCCAGTGACTTAAAAAAAGCTCAAAGGGATGCAACCAAATAAAGAAGCATCTAAACCAAGTCTGTATGTTTCCAATCCCTGCTGGTGCTTTAAACAGGCACGCACACACACATCAGTGCTGGTTGCTGAGTAATGTCCTCATGTCCTACTTGAGCTCATTAGCATTCTGAGGCAACACATCCCAATGCACAGAGAAAAGCAACTGGAATCACAGGGAGAGAGTCTGTGTGTCCTCTGTACTAATAAGAAGAATTACCATAGGCAGCAGGTAGCTGCCATGGAGTTTTGTGTTAGGTTACCTAAATGCAAAAAAAAAACAAGAAAAATGTATTAAATGAACAATGATATAGTTATCAATGAGTGTGCCATAATCACACATTGTGAGTATCAAAACTGGCAAAACTGACTACGGAAATCATCTGTTGCTTTTATCACTTTAGTAATTAAAATGATTCAATGACTATTAATAATATCATCTAACTATGTGCTGCCATTTAAAAGTTTGGGGTTGGTACGATTTTAAAATACTTTTTTAAGGTTCTCTTTTTTTAAGATTTAAGGCTTACCAAGGATGCATTTATTTGATCACAAATACAATAAAAAACAATAATACTCTGAAATAAGAATAACATTACTGTTTTCTAAATCTATAATAACATACTAGTGATAGCAAAGCTCAATTTTCAGCAGTCATTTCTCCTGTCAGTGTCATATGATCTATCAGAAATCATTCTAATATGCTGATTTGTTGCTCAAGAAACATTTCCTATCATTATCAATGTTGAAATAGTTGAAATAGTTAGGCTGCTCTATATTTTTGTGGAAATGTAACATTATAAATGTTTTAATGTCTTAAGTGGCACTTTTGCTCAATTTAATGCATCCTTGTGGAACAGAAGTATTATTTTAAAAATGCTAACTCCAGACCTTTCAATGTATATATGAGAATGTATGAATTTTTTAAACTGAATCACATTTTCACCTAAATTATTACTCATTTAAAACTTTTTTTTATTCTAAACTTGATATCATTAGTTAAAACATAAGCTCTAAACAAAACAAAAAGATTAATCTTCATAAACATACACACTCAACTAAAATTTCGGACAAAATTAAGACAAAAGCTCATAGCAAAGTGAATATTTATGAAAGCACAGAGATCAAATGAGATCTCAGGAGTGTTACTGAACAGTTCATCATGATCTTTTCAAGAACAGACAGAAACACATTATAAGATCACTAGATTTAAAAGTTGGACTCAAAAAGAGTATAATATCAAATCCATGTTTTATAGAAAATGGTGACAGTTTGGAAAAGTTAAGTTCAGGATTAAAACATCCCTTAAGTAGGTCTATAAGCAGCCAAAAGCAAACAAAACTTCAGGGCAAGAAACAAGATTTGTTCCCCTCTGCCTAAACAAAATAACATCCTAAGTAGCTCCTCGTACCGCTTACACAGGACTGACAGAAGAAGATATGTCTCAAGAAAATAATATAAATAATGTAAAAGAAAGAAAAGAGAGCCTTGCACTGCTCAGCATCTGCCTGTTCTCATCTGCTAATCTTTCTAATGTTGTGTTGTATTCACATTGTTGTTTAGTCTCCCTGACAGGCCACTGAAACTACCCTTGGAGTGCTTATGGATAATTCAGAACCTGTGTACAATATGTGCCAAGATAAATAATAAGAGAAAAATGATGCTGTTTGCCTTCTCATCAACTCCACAAGCAGCCTCATACGCCAAATGCCGGGTGGGTCGGGTCCACTCCTGACCCCCAATGGTTTATAAAATAAGCGACACAGGAGATTCTTTTACACAGCAGATGTTTCGATGCACAAGAACAAAGTATCTCTCTTTGGCAGACTCATGAATTTTGGATGCATCATGGACATGGGCTGTTATGTGGACATAGTACAAAATGCTTTTTCCACCAGAAGACAGTGGTGTTACGTGTCCAGGGGTTGGGGAAAACATCTGCTGTCATGTGCAGAGGAGCAAGGAGATGTGATAGAATTTACTGTCGCGTGATGAAGGAAAGCGACCTGCTCCTGACAGCAGATAATACATTTGCCACGGTGAGTGATTATCATGGAGTAAATTAAGATGGCTTTATGTAATAATGTTGCCATGCTACAATAACCCAACATCTAACTAATTTAAATGTGGTGTTGGTGAGCTAAACCTGTTTGCAATCAACCTACAATAGATCCCATCACATATCTGACATTTGAAGCACATCTAGATTTACCACACAACCAACACGAAACATAATTACCGGTTCACTTAAAATGGAAATATTTATCCACTTATTTCCCTTCCTCACCTCTGCAAACTTGCTACTGCTTCAATGTCAATTTCTCAAAGCAAAAACATTGCTCATCGCTTCTTCCCTGTGGCTAGCTGAAGGTCAAACATCATTATCCTGTTCTATCACATTAATTGGAAGTCGTGCAACATTTAGATGGGCCTCATGTGAGCCAAAAAACAAAACCATAGAGACATGAGATGTTTGACCCTTAGGGGGCTCGTGGCAATGCTGCAGGGGATCTGCCAATTACCTCAAATTAATTTTTGGGAAATAATAGTACATGAAACTAATTATCAGACTCATTGTATCAGCCAGAAATTAAATATCATTGCACTGCTACTATACACTTAGACAGTGGTTTTCAACCAGTGGGCTGGGGCCCACAAAGGGGTCTCAAGACGACTTAAAAATATATGATGTTTTAATAACAATGAGGAGCACGATCAGATAATCAACCAACTCGGCACAGGTCTAACTCGTTTAGCTAATCATCCGAACTAGCACAAGTCATATACATGCACGCAGCCGACCTGCCTCTGTCATTCTACGGTTTTCCGGCATCCCCCCTCCACCCCAACTCCTCACTCTTACTCTATTCTCATCCCATACTTGGGATGGGGGGAGTTCTCTGGGTTTCGGGCCATATTCCGGACTCTGAGCCCTCCCCCAGGACAGCACACCAAAATATGCGTACTATTTGCTCAACCAGATTAGATGTAAGGGTGAACTCTTGAATTAATATTTAGGAGTGTGTTTTTTAAACCCCGTTTTAACATGGATTTCTATGGAGACCTGAACATGAAAGCACCCAAATGGAAGTTAGAATCCTTTACGGTGGATAAACAAGTAGTTAATATTTATTGACTTACATTTTAGACAAATTCTTGTGTTTGCTCTATTTCATCACGGAAAATAGTTGCAAACAAAGGCACAGAAGAACTGTTTTGGGTCTTTAAGCAACAAACAACAGTGTTTCGTAACTGAATCAATCAGCTGTTTGAACGAATCGATTGAATGAATGACTCAATGACTCACTCATGCAGTGATTTGCCGCCCCCTAGCGGTGATTTTAGGTTTATATATATTATATATAGATTTTATTTATATATATATAGTATATTTTCTGTTTTTCATGTCAAGCATTCATGTCAAGCATTAAACAGTCTGTGTAAATGCATCTAAATGCCACTTCAGATGCAGAATTTGTGCCACCTCTGCATTGCAAACACAAATTTAGTTGATACTGATTTAATTTGATAACTAACAGCCCTATAATGTCTTACTATTAGGGATGTGATGGTATTATCAATATTGCGATAGCAAAACTCAATATCATTGTGGTCACATGACGATATGAAACGATAGGTCGGGCAAAAAGTGTGATTTTTAAAAGAAATTTAAACTTCTGATTCTAACATAAAAGGTCTTTAAAGTTTTGGGCCATTATGCTTTGACACAGTATCTGTCAAATGAACTAAAACCGAATGCTCAACATGGCTTAATCCCTTAATCAAGCCTATTTTTAAAGCAAAGCGCGCACTTCGTTCAGACAGTCAGCTCGTGATCTGGTGTTTTCTGCGCCCCAGAACGGCTTAGTTCACAGTGAATGGAATGCGACAGCTACCAGTTACACTTTATTTTCGCAGCAGATGATTACAGCATTTCACTAGATTTGTAGTGAAAATCGTTTTTGTAAGCCTGTTTTCACTGAAAATGGAGTTTTCCGTCAAAATAAAAGCTTAAAAGTGTAGTATGAATTGCTAACAGCTAGCGGTTTAAATGGGTAAGTTATCGCAGTCCAAATTCAAAATATCTTTCAAGTGTAGAAATTATAAGAGAAATATTCATTTTTATTTATTTTGTTTATTTATTTATTGTGTAACTGTTGTATATGGCTATTACTGTCATAGAAATAACAATAATATAAAATTGTTGTCATTATTATTATTATTATATTCACATTTTTTGGCCTTCCTAAAACACCAGTGTGAACGTAATTTAGACTGAGATAGTAAACCACAAATAAAAAGAGGGTTAAGTATCCTTTAAAGTTCAGGTACAAGTAAGTTTATTTTTTTCTTAGTTAAGAACAAGAGCTGGAGCTCTTAATTTTGAGCTCTCAAAGTGCATTAGATAGAATAATTAAACTTTAAAATGTACAATTTTTTTTTTTAATATCGCAATAAATATTGTATTGTGGACTTCATATAGAGATATTATCGTATTGTGAGATTTTGATATCATTAATCCCTATAAAAAGGCCCAAAAATGATGAAAATCAATAAAACAAAAAAAAAACAAAAACAATATGTTTTAGTCTAGCAAACTCATACAATTACGCTCAAACTGGACAAAAAAACAACAACAACTGTGCTTTTGTTTATCCAGTTTCCAGTACATAATATGGAAACACCATTCCAATGCTGTAATGTAACTAAGATGGAAGAGTGCTGACTTCTTTCACACCTGAGCTATGAACCACCTAGCCCAAAGCAAGATGAAATAGCAAGGTAAAATGTGACTTTCTGATTGAATTCTACACAAATCATGTTTTGCAGTACTTGTTCATTGGAAAACAGTTCAGAACATGTACTGCAAGGTCCTCAAACCAACAATGCATTCACTGGGTGTAAGAACAAAAATCGACCTTGAACACCGCTGTCGGTTATGCACTGTGCCATTTAATTTGAGCTACCTTTTTTGCACCTTTAATATCTGCAGGGTGCTTTCAATGCCAGCTAAGAATATACACCCTCAGTGTGAAACCACACGATAAACATGTCTAGAATAGGGTTTTTTATGTGGACTATGTATTATAAATTCGATTAAATTAGAAAACTCATTTTCTTCATCAGACTAGAACCCCACGGACTCCAACAACATCTGATAAAGGAAGAAAGGGTTCAAATAAAGGACACAGAGAATCAACCTTCCTCACTCCTTCAAAGCTAATAACCCTTACTGCAGATAAACAATATAATAAGATTTGTTGTAAGCACTATGTTTAGACAACCACTGAATTTTTCTACCTACTGTATAAAACAAATGACTAGACATCATTCTATATTTTCATGAAATAAGAACATGTCTGGCATTTCAAAGGGTTTTTTTTAGCAGCATATGTATTCATGGTGCATTAAGGATAGCTAGTATTGCTGTAAGTCTTGTTGTAAACATTCCTGGGAGTCTAAAACTAAGCTTTGCTACTTAATTCCTGTGAGCAGAAATTGTGAAAGATAATATCATATCATATCCCTGGGCTTTGGCAAGGCATTTTCCTCTCCATAAGCTTCTTTAAGTGTGGGCTTTGTCCCTCCCAATGGAAAAACAGTATTGGAGAGGCAATGGGCTGTCACTTCTGCCTCAGAAGTCCTGGGAGACGAATTATGATGCTCTGGTTATGGAGACAGCAGATCTTCTCTTTTTTATGTTAGAATAGTTTTTTAAAGTATGTCTCAAAGAGTCCAACAACTCGTTATTATAAAATATATACATCGTGATCTAAACAACGACTTTTGAAATCTCAACTATTGTGATTTTATCATATATTCTGATGTTTAAGGCAGTCATTACTGTGATGAGGACAATCCACAAAGATGCACCTCAACAGAAAGTGCAACTGTACATATGGCACACTTTGCACAGGAGTCCAAGAGGTAATTCTGAGGTGATTCTACACTAACAGAGCCACCTTGTGGTGCATGGATGATTTAAACAAACCAACCACCCACCGCTGTGCAATTTCACTGCCCCAATACTGTGAAAACGGCTTAATTTTAAAAACATTGCATGAGGCAGGAAGGCTCACGTGTGAATGCTGATGGGAAATAATGTTCAAAATGAGCAAACTTTGAAGTTGTTCTACTCCCTTATCACTGAAAACCACACTACAGCGGGACGGTTCGGACTATGATGCATCTATAATGAATGAATGTGAGAAGAGTGAAGCTGTTATATCTGGCATTCCTCTCTCTTTATGCTGTTTTCCACTGCAGGAAGGGAATCTTAATTTGTAAACACACCATAATAATAAAAATTAAAGATGAGCCTCTTTTCTCTGCACAGGAAAAACAGTGTCAAGAAAACATCAATTATTCACATCTTACTCTCACTCTACTCTCTCCTAACAACTGTTTATTAGCCCAGCTTGTTAGACAGTACACTTATCAATGTCTACACGTATAATGTATTCTTCATCCATAATCCTAAATGATAATTCCAGAATTTAATACAGACAAACAGACGAGTTTAAACTAAAGAAATTAGATTTGGCTCTTAACAAACTACAGCAAATGTCATCTGAAGTCTTGGACAAAGTACACATCCAGGGTTAAAGAAAAAGTAAGCCACTTATTACGAAAAAGACATCTGCTTCTGTGTCACGTATTTGCACTCCAAGGAATATGAAAGGGAATATTAATGCTAGCATTGTTCTGCACTAAGATGATCTAAGCAGCACCTGGAGGAGAAATCTTAAAGGGACAGACTCATTTCAAAGGCTTAAAATACAAAAACTAATGGTTAAAATGCATATTAAAAAAGAAAATACATGCATATGCATTATTAAGTTAATAACAATGACTAAAAAAATTAAACAAATACAAATGATTGTACTAAAATTTTCAAGTCACGTTTATTTACACAATACTTTATACAATACAAACTGTTTCAAAGCAGCATCATACTAATGAACAGGAAAATAACAGTGTTAATACTGCAAAATTTATTATGCAAAAACATGCATTAAAATAACTTTGATTGCTTCTGTTGGCATAGTGTTTTTATGGAAAGTGTCTTTTAAACTTGCAAAGACTGTAAAAATGAAAAAGTTATGAAACACCTTGCCTCTTTTCTTTGTTTATTCAATGCACTGTACAGAACAACCTGTACCCTAATTGTAAAGAAAACCTGCCTAAGCAAGAATACTGAAAAGAAATCATACTCACAATACTAATCTAATTTACTTTGCATCATATTAGAATTGTTTGTCATATTATAAGTCTAAATCAATCGGTCGCTCTCTTGGCTAGATAGGACAGGTAATAATCCCACAATTGCCCAGGGCACTACACTAAATCCTAATATATTCAAGCGTTGACACTACTACAATCAAACTGTCTCAGTAAATTACATAGATCACAACAGGTGAAAACGAAGATCAAAGCGCACTTGTCTGAAAATTGCCACTGTCCGCATCAGCGGGGTTCTCAGGACTGTACAGTGATACATAATTGATCGTTTGCAGTAAATGAAACAGCTGTGAGATTGACGAAACCGAGGGCAATCTGTCAACAGTGCCAAGTGCCACCGAAATGTACCTTTTTCGGGGTCATCACTGCTTTTTGGTATAACAAAGAGCATAAGAAAATGATACTGTTGAGGTCTCTCAAAATAAAACGCCAAGTATGACACTATGAAGTGTATTTACAGTTCCTGTGCCCCTTATCATGTAAACATCACAACACGCGACATATTCATCGAGCTTGCGCAAAAACTGGCTTTTTCCACGTCACAGCGTCAATAAATCTGAGAAAGTATAACACCACCGTATACATTTAGAATACGAGGTACCCGGTCTTCTAACGTTGCTCATGTGTTTGATAAGTATCTCCAACAGTGTCGAGAGAATGGTTAGTTTGGAGCCGCGCTCATCATCACCGCTAAACAAACTAGCACAGACTTTGACTTCATTTTCATAAACATACCTGTAACTCTAAGCTGTAGTCCTCGTATAAGTGTGTCGGGTATACGGTCAGATGGTGTTGCACTTGGAGAGAAAAGGTGTAATCCATTGACTGTGTGATGTGGGCGCGTGTGTAGAATAGAGGATGCTCGTGTACAGCTGCCTGCGGTCCTTTAGTTCAATTGCAGAGCGTTCTCCGCCCCGCCGTCCTCCATTGGCTGGATGCTGGAGTAGTTTTTTTCTGCAGTAGTGGCTTTACAAGCTGGGATAAATAATAAGACTCTAGTGCACAAACAAGAGGCAGAAATAAGCTGAAAGATGAATGTGAATTAAGTCAGCATATCTACAAATATACTTTATTATTTAAGTAAATACTAGTCACTTAATATGTTATTTAGTTAATAAAGGAATAGTTAGACCAAAAATGTTGATTATGTTGATGGGTTTGTTTCTTTATCGGAGCAGATTTGAGGAAATTTAATATTACATAACTTACAAATGGATCCTCTGCAGTGAATGGGTGCTGTTATACAATTCATAAAGCTGTGCTGTGAAGTGAAAAGTTGAGTGTTTGTAAAAAATAAATAAATAAATGAATTAAAATATGACTCTTCTATCCGTACTATTGCTTTCTCCAGCGAAAATGGTATTGTTAAATCATTAAGTCGTTATTCAACTCCAGTTATCTGCTGCATGTGGTCATTATCAGTATACGGTAAGTTCTTTAGTCATTTATCATTTGGCATCATTTTTGCAAATAAATCTTTATGGGCCTATCCCAATACCCACAGTTGCAGATTTGGCCATTTGGCATAAGAGAAAGCAAGTGTGCAAAACTGTCCCAAATGTCTGAAATATGCCAGGTGAAAATTACTCAAATGACTTCATACTTCCAGCGAGATTCTTAAGTGCGCATATGATGGTATTTTTACTATCCCAAGTGAAGATTTGTAAATGACAGTGAAGCAACACAATTTATGTTGGCAGGTCACATGACAACAACATCATGGAGAATGTAGTTACATCCATATAGAACATATTTACTGTTTGCAAAATAATTACTTCATTCACAAGAAATACCGGAGAGTGTGCAATTTCGGACACAGCCTATCCACACTTCATAGCAATATTTGAGGCTAAGCGTATCAAATCATTTATTATGTTCAGGAACTCACATATCCCAAAATAGCAAGATTATTTTTAAAGGGCAAAGTGCTGACAGTCAAAATGCACAAATAAATCTCTGTAAAAACTTTACTTGGATTTTTTACACCATTTTGTTGTAGAAGTGTGTCCCACTGGGTAATCAAAAGTTATACACATGGTTGTGGTTTTCATGCGCAACTGAACACTTGGGCCAAATACAGAAAATACATCATGTAAGTAGACAAGTAGTCAAGTACAAAGATTGGAAGTGTGGGTACTGCAGGCCTTATATCTCTGCAATATACAGTTAAGGTCAAAAGTTTTCATCCCCCTTTCAGAATAATTTAAAAATGTTGATTATTTTACCAAAATAAGAGGGATCATACAAAATGTTATTTTTTTATTTAGTACTGACCTGAATAAGATATTTCACATAAAAGATGTTTACATATAGTCCGCAAGAGAAAATAATGACCCCATTTAAAAGTTTACATACGCTTGATTCTTAATACTGTGTTGTTACCTGAATGGTCCACAGCTGTGTTTTTTTTTTTTGTTTGTTTAGTGACAGTTGTTCAGGAGTCCCTTGTTTGTCCTGAACAGTTAAACTGCCTGCTGTTCTTCAGAAAAATCTTTCAGGTCCCACAAATTCTTTGATTTTCCAGCATTTTTGTGTATTTGAACCCTTTCCAACAATGATAGCATGATTTTAAAAGTCATCTTTTCACACTGAGGACAACTGAGGGACTCATATGCAACTATTACAGAAGATTCAAATGCTCACTGATGCTTCAGAAGGAAACACGATGCATTAAGAGCCAGGGGTGTAAACTTTTTGAATTTGAAGATCAGGGTAAATTTAATTTATTTTGTCTTCTGGGAAACATGTAACTATCTTCTGTAGCCTCTGAAGGGCAGTACTAAAAGAAAATATATGATATTTAGGCAAAAAAAGAAAAATGAAGGTTTTCACCACGGGCTCTTAATGCTTGATTTTTCCTTTTGGCGTTTGAACCTTCTGTAACAGTTGCATATGAATCCCTCAGTTGTCCTCAGTGTGAAAAGATGGGTCTCAAAATCATATAGTCATTGTTGGAAAAGGGTTCAAATACACAGAAATGGTGGAAAATCAAAGAATTTGTGGGACCTGAAGGATTTTTCTGAAAAACAGCGGGCAGTTTAACTGTTCAGGGCAAACAAGGGACTCATGAACAACTATCACTAAACAAAAAATCACAGCTGTGGATCATTCAGGTAACAAAACCGTATACAGAATCAAAGCAATGTAAATTCAACTATTATTTTCTCTTGTGGACTAAACATCTTATTCAGGTCAGTACTAAATAAAAAATAACATGCATTTTGTATGATCCCTCTTAGTTTGGTAAAACAATTAACACACACACACACACACACACATATATATATATATATATATATATATATATATTTTGTTTTTGTTTTTTTTGACTATATTTAAGAATATTTAAGATAATATTTAGGTAAGATCATTAAAAATCAAATCAAATCAATATTTAATTTAATGAATGCAGTTCACCCTCCTGCAGTTATTTTGCGATTTCATTTATTAGCCTCCTGTCATACATCTTCACTGTATTTTTATGATGAATTTCTGGGAACTACTGCTGCAAGATTTCTTGTTTGCTGTTGTTGCTTATATATATTTTTTTTTTATTCGAACATGGGTCTATAAATGAAGTCCATTTCATATCTTGACAGACTAAAAAAAATAAATAAATAAAGCATGGCCTGCATTTTTGTGTGTAAATGTTTACCTTGAAATGGTTCTAAAGAAAACATACTGCATGTTTTTACTCTGAAAAACCCATTGACCTTAGAGTGAATTTTGATTATGATTTGAAGTGATGCCAGGCTGTGTGGGGAGCAGTTCATCAGGATGACACTAAAGAGGATGTGGCCTCAGGCTAAACTCGACTTTGAGATCCTTTGCAAAACACCAAATATTCCCTTTTGTTTCCGAGTGCTACAAAACCACTTATCAGATAGACAACCACACATCTGTTCACGTCAAATTAAAATTCTTTCATACTAAAGGAAAAGGATTCATATTGTGACATAATAGACTCATCCACATTTAAACATGCCCAATTGATTTTGTTCATTCTGCTCAGCATTGTTTATTTTATGACGTCTGCTCATTATTGATGTAATTATCTCAATGAACAGCATTCTGTCATTAGTGTTTCTTGTCTACATGCTTTATTGACTGCTTTATCCTTGGGTTTACATAAACAAGTGAAAAATCGCTCCACTCACTTCCTGTGTCTGTAGAGTCACTCAGCCTCAAATCTCATTTTCAGGTCACCATGTCTGGTAACAAGCCAGCCCAGACTTAGGTCAGTTTTATATGAGCTGTCACACTCTGGAAATGTGTGAGTATTCACTCAACAAGCTTCACAACCCCACTTAAACCAAGTTTGAGAGGTTGTGCTCCAAATCTGTGAGGTGTATAATCTAGGCCAAAGTGTGACGGAATAAATGTGCAGTCTTTAAATAAAATGTATTCTTTCCTTACCATAGTGTGCCAGTTCCCCACTATTGTTGCGTATATTATTACATACATACACCTGATATATCTGGACTTCATTTCATGCCATTTTTGCCACCAATGCTTCTGCTGGAATAAATGGTGTGACCATTTAAAAGGAACAAATGTCTTGAGGATTCATTTGTGGACAGATCAGAAGCACAAAGCCATTTGCAGCTGACCAGCTGTTGGTATGAGTCTCAAACAGACTGTTCAACAACTGTCTGACACATATTGCACAAAAAATGACAAGACCTTTGCAAAATCACAAGCTCAAATTTCACATTAACACACATTTATGCACTACAGCAGATACTTTTATCTGTGTATCCATGCTTATATGCAAATATGATCAGATGGATTCTTTACTGGTTTCTATGCAGAAGTTTTAATCTGACCGCAAGATTTGTCTCAGTTTGCAATTTTCGTATTTTTCAGCTTAACTGTATATTCAGAATTCAGAAAGTCATGCACTTGAGTGAGTAGATGATGGCAAAATTTTCATTTCTGGGAGAATTCTTTTTAACTTATAATTCATCAGAATAACTGAAAGTACTTTTGATGTCTAGCCTACTAAAAGAACTAAAGGAGCTGCATATCTTAAAAGGTCAAAAAATAAGAGTTTTCCAAAATTAGACATTAATTTTAATGTGCCCCTATTATGCCATTTTTAGGGTTCCTAATACTGTTTTGGAAGAGTCCTACAGGTTTACATGTATGTAAGGTAAAAAAAAAAAAACGCTTTCATTTTCTCAAAATATGCATTTATATCACCTTATTTTCCAACGATTCGTTAGAAGCAGTTCTTTGCCACAAGATCCACCCTGGTGGAAGGTTCTTATTTATATCAACCCAATCATACAATAGATTCCTTTATTACAGTAAAAAGGCTAAATCTGAGTTCTAAGCCGACTTCTCATTTTCAAAGAAAACTATTCTGAGATTCTGGGGAATGCCTTGGAGAAAAATCTCCTGTGGATTGTATATTCTATTCTTCCTTTCTTATTCCACTTTTAGTCTCATAGTTGCCTACATTCAAATTCCCATCAGCTCATTTACATTCTCTACAGGAATTCTGGGTAAATAGGCATCTAGAATTCAAAAGGAGAAGCTGCTGGTTACTGCGTGACTTTCACTGTTCAACGGCCATCTCATACCAGCAAAATAAATCACAAAAGCGATCAAAGCATTCGTGGCAGATTGAAACAGCAGTGTGGTGGTGTGAGAAGGCTGAAGCAATTAAAAACTCTTTTTAAATAGAGCAAATAGAGAATATGGGGCAATGTGGCCCATAAATTAGGCTAAAAAATGCCCATTGTATGTGAAAGCAGATAACATACAATTTTTCTAACTGCATCTGTTCCATGTTCTGGAGCCTGGAATGAGAAACAGTTTCTTTGAGACAAAATTAGTTTGTCCATGTCCGTGCCAGATCCAAATGTGACATGTCAGGACATAGACTTTAGACCCAGTCTGGGGTCCTTTACAGATGACACTCATGACCCTGTCTCTTGTATTTTTCATTTTGTCATCTGCGGGATATTAAAAAGCCATGGCCACTACTAAAAAAAGCATAAAAAGTACAAAATACAAACAACAGGTAAAACACTCCATACGAAAAAAAAAAATCGTACATATTAATGCAGTACATTGTGCCCTACTTTTTCCATATTTTGTAGACTGCATTTTGATTCAGTATTGACTCATTATGACTCAGGAAAATCTGGTTTTGAGAAATTAAACATTTATTTTATTAAATGTAATTTATTATTTATTTGCTCATTTTAAATGTAAAAGATGTTAAGCAGGATTAAGGGACTATAATATAATTTAAAAATACATCAAATAAGTAAATAAATAAAACAGTTGCCAGCATTTGATATATTGCAGCAAAATAGGTTAACTAGGATGATTTTCAGATCATGTTTCTTACATTACAATAGAGATTTTGCTCATTACACGGACAATGTGGTTGCTAAGCTCAGTACACAGCTATTTATGTCAGTTTTAAAAGTATTTATGACACAGGTTGCAGCCTCCTTGATGCGAACAAGAAAAGAGAAGAAAACATGTGAAGACCAGGTTTGCTCTTTCATTCAGGCTTTAGGCAAATGCACCTCAAAAGTTAAGCTAATGTTCTGCTTCACAGCCACTGCACAGCTCTCTGCCTGAGCACACACACGCACACACGTTTTTACACATGCATACGCACACACTCATACCAGTTTCCATACGGCTGTGGCTGACGGGGAACCAAGGTCACCTACAGTGATGTCACAGCTTCTTCCTTAGGCAACTCCAATCCCCCAACACAAACACTGAGAGAAAAGAAAAAGAGGAGAAATGGGGGATGGGAAATGATGGGCTATAAGTCCACTAAGGAAATTTTCTATATAGTACACGCAGATGGACATGCAGTGTGACAACTGAAACAGCAATGGATTTGATCCAAATTTTATCTTTCATGCTTTGTAATCTAATGTAATGCAGGATTTAGGAGACTGTTCTAGTGAACACAATAAAGCATTCAGTAATACAGACACATTCAACAAATTATGTCATTTTGCACTGAATTTGACATAAAGGCGTTTCTTATGGAAGCTTGTTTCTGCCATAGGAATTTTTTTGTTAATCAAATACAAATTCATGTCCCAGTCACATTTTCCTGGTTAAATAAACATTATACACACATGTATTCTAGAATAATAACTCAAGACAATACCTTAAATAATTAAATTATATATTATATTTCTGAACTTATAATCAGTTATTCTTTTTAAAAGTTAACATAACTATTTTTGAATTTTTTCAGATCATCAGTCATCAAAGCTCTGTAAATATTGGTCACAGACACGAAGATTTACTTTAAATTTCCCCAAGCTGATTACTCACTAAAAACTCCCACATATCATGGCATTTTAAGTCTTACTTTAACGTGGTAAAATAAGTAATAAATAAAGTGGTTATATCTTAGTGTGAGTTGTTTACTTACTTTTTAAAATTAGCCTTCACATGATTAACACCATTACATTGTTCATTCAGACTGATTCAGGAACACCGAACACGCACGAAGACAAGAGGCGGGATTTATCGCATGAACCAATCACAGTCGAACAAAACCAGTCGTATCCAGTCATATCGCGATAGAGGCATTGCCTCCTCTCACGTGACTCTTAAGAGGGTCTGTTAGTCAGAGCCCTTAGTAAAACTCAATGGACTCAAGGGAGGCAGAAGAGACTCCCGGTTTAACTTTATCTGCTGGTGTCACTGTTGGACAATGTTTCTTTAGAAAACCGAGTAATTTATACACTTTTTAATGTTATATTTTGTAATATTGGCGTTGTTTTATTTTTGTACTCCAAATTTATTATGATTTATAATATTTTGAGGAGGCACTGTCTCCCTTGCTTCCTCAGAAGAAACGCCCAGATACATACATACATACATATATAAGGTAATTGCGACCTTTTATCTTATGACTGAGACTTTTGTTTCTCACAATTCTGAGAAAAAAGGCAGAACTGCAAATATAAACTTGCAATTACAAGAAAAAAAAGTGCTTCTGAGTTAAATTCTGTGAGATATAATAAAAATAAAACAGGCAATTCACACTTTTTATCTCGCAATTCTGATTGTCTGAACTGATATTTTGTGGTTGAAACTTCTACAGTAGATCTCTGCTAGAACATATTGGATCTGCTTTCCTCTGCATGAAAAAAAAAAAATCCCACTATTATTGGTCAATGTTTTCCTGAGATATATATATACATTCCAAATATACCTGTGGAAATGTCAAGAACCGTTATACAAAGCACTTTATTTATATACAGCAGAGAAACTGGTGAGTGCTATAACCTCAGGCTAAAACATTCACAGTGATGTCATGTTCAATGTACCCGCAGGTGTCAAGACCTCATTCTTGGTGATGCTTGAAGTGGTTTTCAGGCTAAACCCAGACCAATTTTGTTGTTTCCTTTCGAACGGTTAACGCCTGGATAAGGGAAGCCAGTCTAAGATAAGCACTTGAAGGCAGCATCAACCTGTAGCTAGAAGTGAAATAAATTCAATTTAAAGGTGTAAAGATGTCTTATAAATGCATGGTTGATTCTGCAGGGCTGTCAGTCACTTATGCACAGGTATTTTTAAAGATTGATAAGTAGTAAGGGTGAATGATTACGCCCAAGGAAATGATGTGAGGAGATGTGATTTTTCTTCCTCTGACACTATTCCAAGTGTGCACCAGTAGTGTAGCAGAAGCAGGCCCTTGTGAAATTGAGGTCACACAGCTGCGAGCTCTTGTGTGCCGCCACTGGTGATGCTGAGGGTTGGAAAGGGCAAGGACAGCCTCTAGCGCTCTGTGCCAGCGTTCAAGGCTAATTTAATAAACATATTCCTGTGTGCTGACTGTTAAAAAGAGCATTCATTCCTTGATGTACTGTATATGAACAATACTGTGTGTTAGTATACAGACAAACTATCTTTTCTTACAGTATCATTGTCTCTATCAAGTTAAAAAGAGCACAAGAGATTTGAGAACACTGTGGGCAGAGAGGACCAGGGCTATTCATACAATCTACCCACAAACACCCACAGATCAATGTGCCTGAGAGCAAATACAGCATCCATCAAACTACACACATGAGGATGTGCTTGGTTACGGTAGAGATAGAACGCGTGTAAAGAGATCAAGTACTATTTACAACTGATTATTTTAATGCCCCTATTAAACTAAGTTTAATCAATATGATCTCATCTAAATGGTTAAAAGATTAAAAAAGAAACTCAGGGGCTTTTCTCTAACATCAAAGTGGGCTGTTGCAAACGATCTTGTCTCCCTCTTGTGGTGGTATGGAAAATATGAATTAACTACAGAAAGTTTATGACTAAAAAAAATTTCCAGGTGTGGTCTGGGGATGAGAGCAGGAAAACTGGAAGGAAGAGAGTAGTTATTGCGGATTACCACAGCAAAGTACATAGGACTTCCCTTTTCGCACTTCATTTCAGACTATTTCATTCCAAATCAAAGCTCTTACTTTCCCTAAACCGCATTTCTAGTCCGACTCCATTTAAACATAAAATCTAAGGGAATAAAAAAGTGAGCTGGAAAACTGTGAGAGGCATTCTGGGAATGCGTGGTGCTTGCAATTAGAGAAGGCAGTCAGAGCCAATGAGGTGCTGGCAGAGAAGTGCATGATGGGAGCCAGCCTTGCCCAGAGGGATGGAGAAGAGCCAGTGACTGTGCTGTTAGTCTTGGAATCCCTCTTCATCGCATACTTGAGCTCAAAGCAATGAGAAGTCCCCATCTTCCTCCCAGACGGAGTATCAGGTTGGGGTGTAAATGTCCAACAACGTCTCACCTCCTTGCACACTGGAGATCACAGTAAGTGAATCATAGCGAACAATGACGGCCTCGCCTGCCATGCCAGACAAGATTTTCTTTTCCCAAGTAAAGCAAGTTCGTTCCTGGCCTGGTTGACTTTTGAATATACAGTTTACAACAGTGTAAGTAATCTGCAATTAACAATCATCATCGGAACATTTTTGATGTATCACTAAGTTAAACAGATGTTTCTGTTCACAGATAGACTTTCTCTATGCAGTTTCAGTAAATATAAACGTTGACATACACTACCAGTCAAAAGTTTTTGAACGGTAAGATTTTTCATGTTTCTCACCAAGCCTGCATTTCTTTCATCCAAAGTACAGTAAAATTTAGACATTTTTTTTACTATTATCTATATTTTAAAATGTAATTTATTGCTGTGTTTTCAGAGATGAATTTTTTGCATAATTTTTAGCAGTCACATGATTATTCAGAAATCATTGTAACATTCTGATTTGCTGTTCAAAAACATTTATTATTGTTGAAAATAGCTGAGTAGATTTTTTTTCATTTTTTTTTTTTTGATAAATAGAACGTTCAGAAGAACAGCATTTATCTAAAATATAAATCTTTTGTAACATTATAAATGCCTTTAGCATCACTTTTGATTAATTTAAAGCATCCTTGTTAAATAATAGTATTAATATCTATAACTGTTTTATTTACAGACTATGAGGTTTGGGTTAAGGATTTTGATTTCTCATCTCTTTATTTTGGCATTACTGCCGTTTTGTTATTGGATCTATTTTACGAAATCAATCAATCAATCAATCATACCATGACGGATTCAATTGAAAAAATTATAATATTTATAATCACAGCAGTTTTGCCATTTTGTTATTGTTTTTTGACACCTCAGGCTACAAAAACAGTACTATTTTGCATAAGTGTTTAAGTGTATTTCATTCACATACATAAACAGATAGAAGTTACACTATCAAATAGCAATGAATTTTATCAAAGGCAAATGTCTAATTGGCCGAAGCTTCAAAAACAGGTCAATCCTCTTCATTTTCTAAAGGCAATCTGCATTTTGTGATCTACTGAGAAGCTGAAAAGCCATGTCACTCTCCACTTTTCTCCAACAGGGGGAGACTTGATACAGACACTATTGTGGGAGTTCTGGCAAACTTCAGGGAAACTTCTCCAACAGATAAAATCTCCCTAGCATTATCTGTTCCTCTTTCTCTGCTGTTCCCTTTTTTATTTTTTATAAGCAAGCTAATGTTCTGTCAAATTTAGAAAAATAAGGTCTTCTGAGATGGGTATCTTTCCTCAGTTGCTCTGGCTCTCTCTCTCTCTCTGTCTCTCTCTCCCTGTCTGACTAGCCATAGGCACTTGGAAAGATGATAGTTCTCCATCTCCAAGTCGAGCACAAAGAAACATTGTCCTGGAGAAAAAGCAGGTATGACTCTAGTTGGAGCTCATTAGCTTGAATCTAATCTCAGTCCATTCTTTAATGAGAAGGTAATTTCTTGGGTGCTTCACATAGGAAGTGTGTTCAGAAATCCTGTTTCATTATGTTCTGGATCCAGTATACTGCTGGAACCTTGCATGCACAGTGAAAAGAAGAGGCAAGTTTATAAATTACAGCATAGCTGACCTCATAAAGGGATAATTCACCCAGAAATCATCACGTCAATTTAAACCTGTATGAATTACTTTCCTCTGATTAACACAAAAGCAGACGTTAGGCAGACCATTTAATTTGATACAGTTGTGTGTTAAAATTACCAGGGGATGTCAAGCTCCAAATTTGACAAAGGACACATTAAACTGACATAAAATAGTTGAAATGACATATGGCAGATTTGTGTGAAGAATTTAAGTCAATAAAAACTCAATATAAATTTATACCCTCAGCTGTGCCTAAAGGATTAGTTCACTTCCAGAACAAAAATTTACAGATAAAATTACAGATAATTTTACTCACCCCCTTGTCATCCAAGATGTTCATGTCTTTCTTTCTTCAGTAGTTAAGAAATTATGTTTTTCGAGGAAAACATTTCAGGAATTTTCTCCATATAATGGACTTATAATGGTGCTTATGTGTGAGTGCTCGGTGAGGAGCGTGAAGCACTTATCGTTGTAGCCAATCACAGTCATGTCTGTTGAGTGCGTGAACACTATGGCCAATCAGCAATGTTTAAAATAAATATCAGTCTGTTTCTCTCACAAAACATCTTTAGAATCAGAACACTTAAATTAGACAGTAGAAAAGGAGTTAAATGGACTTTGGGGCTTTTCTCATAGTCATCTTCATTCTGTTCAATGGAAGAGAAAGTCATACAGGTTTAGAATGACTAAATTAATTTTTGAGTAATATGTTGAGTAATCTATTTAAATTGACATTTACTAAGAAAGCAAAACTATGTGGAACTTATTTGGTATAATGTAGGGCCCTACGGTTTCCGAGATGCTGAAAACGCGGATGGAATGCGGAATCCAGTCATAAAAATGGAATTTACTGTATAACGTGGAATGTCATGGAATTTGACAAATTTTGGATGAATAAATCAAAAGTAAGTCAGTACACTTAAATCAAAACGCAATATGGACTTTTTCAGCCTCTACCACCTCAATACAGAGCATGTAAACATAATCTCTAGAACTGCTCTGAAAGTCACATGAGCATTTTACTGTTTCTTTTAAGAAAAGAACTTCTTTTCAGAGTGAGTTGTTTTGTTGCATTGGCCTTCAAATGCTAATAAGTTCCGCTCACCCCACCCCTCTCTTCTGTGGGGTGAAGTATTGTTTAATTTAGCCGTGAAACTTGGGTTTTTGGCATTATTAAGAAAAGTGATTCACAAAGATGCATAAAAACACCCTTATACCCTTCTGTAGTAGGTGAAGCTGGATCGCGAATGGTTTGCGCCGAGTACATTTCCTTCAAAAATGAAAGAAACGTTAATCCTCTGCATCTTTAGCAGCTCAGATGTCAGGAGTAAATAATGACTGCTATGTTCATTATTACATCCAACAGCAGAACATCTCAATCGTTTAGGAGACATTCTTGTCTACGTCCCTGCTCCGGCATCGAAACAATGGCGGTCGGGCTGTTTACAGCCCACTCAGCTCATTTAGGGCGGATCTAAGGTAAGACGGCAGTGTTAATCAACTATCATGGGAGCGCCCTGGGTTTTTGTGATGTCACACAGACAAGATTATGAGAATGATTTGATTTGAAAAAAATTATTTCTAAAGATTACAAAAAAAGCACTGGGTGGATTTCTATCATTATAAGGTGGTTGTGTACACACACTACCAACACACATTTATGTTCAAATAACATCTAAAAGTGAGTTTTGCATCTGATGACCCCTTTAAATGTCTTCACAGCAACCCATCAAAATAAAAGTTTGATTTAACTTGAAGAAACGGTGACAGAAATATATTAATGTAATGATATTAATAAAACTATTATTAAACAATTATTTTTTAAGGAATATTTATCAGAAAATAAAAATTTAAATACACAACAGTATTTCTGAAAAAAGTTTTTTTAATATGAAATCTATTTATTAGAGATGCTGTTGATTATTAAAATTGTATGTAATCATTAAATTGAAATCCAGAAAATTAATGGAAACAAAGAATTAGGTAAAAATTAAAATAAATTTAAGAAAAATAAAAAAATCTGTTGAATTGTGTATGTTTCATTATTTCAATTAATTTTAGATTAATAGATTTTAAATTTAACCATTAAAATAGAGTAAAATTGAATATATGGGGGACCGGAATTTGGGAAAAAACACAACGTATTTCATAGGGTATGAGGTATAATGCGTTAAAATGTGTCAAGTAAATATTTCATGTGTACCAGCAAAACAGATATTTTTAATATTCAAATCATAGAAGTAGTCCATTAATTTCTACAGTTCTGAAGATACATAATACTCTGTCTGATGTCAAAAAGCCAAGTAAAAATAGTCTTTTAAAAGATCCTGTCCATCATTTTGCACCAAAAAAAAAATCTGCACATAACTATAGTGATTCCTGAGAAAGTGTAGTTTACTGTAGTTACTTTGCTGGTACTATACACACAAACTAATGATGATTGAATGATGTAATGAGCAGTTTGTAAGGCATGTACATTTATGGCTCGGTGTGCGCTGAAGTCCGAGTGGGTTTAAGTGTGTTTACAATATGAATAAATGTGTGTGCTGTATATGCCTGATATAAAACGCATTCTAACTATGACTCACCTCCCAAGCTCCACGCTAAAATGAAAAATCGAGCCACAAGTGTGTTTCTGGTCAACGTTCTGCAGTCAGTTGTAAGTGGGAGCTGGGGGAGAATAATAAACAATAGTGGTCTGAGGTGCCTCAGGAGTAAAGCTCCCCTTGGCAGATCTGGGAGGCGCTTTATAAATTAGAAATGAGTCTTGCGGCCAGGTGCACCAACAATAGCTGCCTGCCTGAGCTGCTTAGCTGGCAAACCCTGTCCTCCCACACCCCCACCCTTACACTCTATCGGCCCCCGTTTCTCTCTCAGCACCCCCACTTTTTAGTGCGTGAGGGGTCCGGGACAGCTCTGTGCACTGGTGTTCAGTCCTGTCAGGAGACACCTTGAGGCCAGAAGGGAGTTAGAGAGAACGGCAAGTATGTCAGTTATATATTTAAACCTAGATAAAGCGGCTTTTGTATGATCATGTTTTGTCCTGGCAAACCATAAATTATACGGCATATATGTAATGTACAATTACTGCACATTTCCCTCAGACCGAAAGCTTTAGTGTGACATGTTTCAATAAAACACTCAGCTAACCTGTACATTTATGCCTCTGCAGTAATGCTACCATTTTAATTTCCCTGGTCACTTAACACTTCATTACTCAATGTAATGTTTATGGCTAATTTCAAGAGAGTTCAACCCCTTAACCTTCAATCCCTGTCTGGTTTTTGGGAGGCTTAAAGGCGAACGTCTTAGGCTGTAAATTACTTTTACATTAATGTTCCCTTTAGGGTTTCGCTATACCCAAAGGAATCCAACAATAGCAACACAGAACACTAAACTTTCAACTGAAAAATCCTGCACTGAGGAAATGTCATTTTTTCTTTCTCCTGCAAACTCTACGTCAGTACATAGGAACCTGTTAAATAAAACCCAAGGTTTGCCAAATTGCGTCTTTTTTCCAGCAACAAGAGAGAGGCTTTCATATGAGAACTGTAGCAAATAATGGAACATTATGAACTACTAAAACAATATTAAATAGATCTTTATTTCCACAAACTATAGGATTTAAGGTGTTTTTATAAATTAGGTGTATGATTTTTGTATGAGGACTTGAATGTTACAGTATACTGCAAGATTAATAAGTTTATCCATTTATTAATTTCATTTTATACTCATTTTCTAAGTTTCTTCGTATTATCAGTAACTGACGTACATTGAAAAGTGAAGTTTTTTTTCTTTTTACATTTTTATATGTTACATTAATATTTATTCATGTCAGGAAAAAATGTATGTACGTCACAGAAATAGCACCATTTTTAAGACTGACATGTGGTTGGCATCCTCATATTTCACTTGCCATGGGTTATGTTTGACCTTTGCTTCATGTGCTTTACCACAAAACTATTATTGCTAATTTGCTCCTAGGCTCCAAAGACCGCCTACATAATTTGATTTAACAAATATGTCAAAGTGAATGATATACACAGGGGAAAACACTTTTTTCTCCCTCTCTCTAGTCAGATCAGCTGTACCGAGGCATGACCAAAATCTTCACATCTACAAGAATTTAACCAGGTCAGATGAGTGTGTCCACTTATCAAATATCAGAGTTGCTGGAAAGATCAGACCTCCCACGTAGCACCAGAACACTATGTTAGATCCGTCTTGGCCTCTGCATGAAGATAAGTAGCACTTACAGTTTATATTACGGCTTTAAAAATTGCAAAGGCTTTTTCCAGCTTTATCAGCATTTATTTAACCAAGAGGTTGCCTGTTATCTATTCCTGGACATTATGAAGCAAATTCCGATGTAAGTAAGAGAGGAGTCAGAGACAAAATGGAGAGAGAAGTGACTGGGAGATGCAAAGCACCTTAGAATACTTTGATGCAAGCATTTTACGGAGAGTAATCATAACAAAATATCTGTAAGGAATCTAAACGAACATCCTCAGACTATCTTATGAAAGCATCTCAAAACCTTTTAAGTAGCACTTTAGTTTTGTAGTGAATGCAGCACAAGCAGGGAGATGGAACGACCTAAAAAGTGTTTAAATGTTACATTTTTATGTTTAAATGCCATTAAACTTTCGTTTAAACTGCTAAAATCATATGGGGCACAATTTGAAAGCATACCAACTGAACGTTACTGGCGTTATGATTTAAAATGCATGTTTTTCATATTAAACTGAACATGGGCTGGTGGTGCTGTTTAAGACATTATTTGTCAGTCTGTTTCTGAGGGAAAAAATAATAATGAGGTACAAAACTAGCAACTTTAACTTACAATAAGTCGAAGACACCATCTCTGTTTTGCTCGTATCTTTCCTCAGGTAGACGGTAAAGTCTTAGCAGCTAACTGTCTAGTTCGAGCTTCATGTTTGCCAAAGGAGATTTGCTGAGATCAAAACGCTAAACGGTGAGCAATAGCCAATGGGATTACCGCTTGCGCGCTAGTCCCGCCCACTGTCGAGGTTAAGCACCTGAGTAGCCAATGTAAGTAAACCCTGATGCAGTAACCTAAAATGATAAGAAAAGGCAGAAATTAAACTGTAACGTGCGATCTATTTCGGATGTAATAAGCTTCTGCAGTTTTATGTGTCAGGTTTTTTGTATGCCTAACTGTCGGATCTGCTATATAACAACAACAAAGTAGAGTAATATAATGCTAATAATTTAGATGAGATTGAACAGCGTGTAGATGAGACTGTTACACAACCAATGGACTGTACTATTTCTAATTTATTTGCCCACATATTTCATCTTGAAAACATGATGTTTGTCCATATAACGTTCATTATTATTCAAACTCATCTCACTCATGTTTTACAATTGCACTCTGACAAGCCCCACTTAAAATATGCAAATATGGCCCGTTAACAAACACTAATTAAAAGCAGAAGGCGTTGTCTGACTTTTGGAAACAGAGAGTTTTAATCATAGATTGTTTCCTAATAAGGCAAAGCTGCATCCGGACTCTTTCCAGGCTTTTGAAGACAGCTGCAGTAACTATGACAGGGATGAAACCACATCTGAAATACATTTTGCAATACGAGGTCATTTACTAAAACCATATGTCCAAAGATTGGTCTTGGTATTATTCCTGCATTTTTCATTCTTGTATGATTTTCTGTGGACATACACACCAAAGTAATTTGCTTCTTATTTCTTACCAGCGTTAAGAGGAACTCTGCATTTATTGGCATTTCAATAATAATTCTGTGTTTGAACATCACACCAATCAATCTGTGGTTATGTAGTTGTCTTGCTGATTGATTTAACATGGTTTATTGTTACCTTAAAAAAAGTGCGTCATTGTGTGGCAAGAGCGCTAGGCTATTAAAATGTGAACTTTTTATATTTTTTAGAGCACAAAAATGTCAAAAGGTTAAGAACGATTATCAACATTAAAATGTATCACATCATACATCATTATTAAAACACCTCTGCTGTGCAATATATATTTGGCTCTGTGTAGCTGGTATGGATATGCCATTATCCAAGATCAACTCTGTGAAACCAGTTTGACAGCTGAAACGTAAGAGATTTGTTAGAGTTAGCATTTCATATCATAACCATATTGAAACAAATAAGAAAAGCATGTCTAGGTTGGGATTTCTCTGAAAACACCACATAGGTAAAATGGAGCATAAAAACAACAATTAGCTGTATTTGTAAGTCGTGTCTGAGGACAGAGACAGTTTGATTAACTTTGACAGTCTATTGTACTCATCCATGCAATCGTTTCCAGAGCTGGCTTGTTTTTTTTAATGTAGAGCGTGGCCCATAAATCATCTGAAACATGGCAGTGAAATTGCAGTTTATTGAACTTGTGCTCATTGTTGATATAAGTCTGCTGCAAACATTCCAGACAGGATTAACATGCTTGAAAAACATGCAGTAAGGATGAATACTGCAATTGATTATATATTTATATAGAAAAGTAGATAGAAGTAATTTCACTTTCTGAATAATTTATCTTGGCCACAGTACATGTACTCTTTTCTCTGTAATTATGTGCCAGTCAGCTGCTACCTGTCATGGCATGACCCTCATTATGTAAAAGTCCCTCATAGATCATAGTGCATCACATTCACAGATCTAATATGAACTTCAAAAACCAAATAAACAAAAAACAATCGGATTGTACAAACTGAATTCTACGATGAATAACTAGTGTTTTGTATTGGCGTGACAATACTGGACAGGATGTTCTGTACGTATTAAGCACATAAATTCCCTGCATGGGACAGTGACTGTAAGTGACCACCACAAATATGTTTGAAAAAGTTTTCGGCCTAAAACTTTGAATTGCGTGTTTAAGACTGGAAATAACATGGTGTGCAAAAGACATGAACATTTTCATAGTCTTTATTTTATATTTGTGCTAGAATTTTATGTACAAAATGATTGCCAACATAAAAATGGGAATTGAGAAACATTCAAACTAATAGTGCTACACCACAACAAGATAATAATTTTAAGGAAAAAATAAAGAGACACTTTATGCAACGCACACTATGCATTCTTAAATGATTGGTGACATGCATTTTAGACAAAGCTGTGGGCTAAAATGTCAAGAGTTTTGCAATTAATAACCTCTTTCAACTGCAACGCTAACAGCGTTATACACAAATGACAGTAGCGAGTTGTGAGATTATATAGAAAAATGTCCTGTAGCAATGAACATTTTTATCAGTATTGTTGATGTTATATGCTATTGAGTACTGCTCTTACAATAATTTTACTAGTCAGAAAACAGTTTGTTCTACAGCAGATAAAGTATAGGCCTATGTATACAGTATTCTACCATCAAACAGAATCCATAATAAACCCAGTCATATGGGACAGGGCAGTTCAATTTGTCATATACATGGCTTTAGCAGTGCAATAAATGTTATGCATATATATATATATATATATATATATATATATCTTGTCAGTACTTAAGCAAAGCAGACCTCTTATTCTTCAACAGAGAACTGCTAAACAAGTTTGATGACTGATTGGTACAGATCACAGAATGGACTGTGACCAATGCACATTGCAAAATAATGTTGAGTAATTCTAGCAACTTGTAATAGACTCAACATGCCTAAAGAAATGGCTTCTATGGTATGTACCTTCACAGTGTGTACAAAATTGTATCAATAAATTGTGAACATGTTTGGCAAAGAATTATGAGTTTTTCTAAGAAAACAATTGAAAGAAAAATCAACAATCAATTGCAGGTGAATTCTGATAATTTTACAACATATTATCAACAGTTTGGATATATACAAAAGTGATCAGTTGGTCGTAGTGGAGAGTTTGTCTAGTGTATCATTCCTTATCTTTTCAGTCTTAAACAGCACAGATCCAAGACAAAACACCTCAAGTGTTTGATCTATAAAATACATGAGAAATATATCTATATATAGTATATGGACAATGAAAAATAAAACAATATTTTGGGTTGCCTGGATGTGCAAGTTCATAAAGTAAGTGGGAGCTGTGAGAAGGTTTATTTGAAGACATTCTCATAGGCAGGGCACTTGTGGCTTTTGAGTTTTTTCATGGCCTTTTTGAACTCTTTGCTGGATTTGTCCCACTTGTGAATGCCGGTGAGAAGGTACTGTTTGTCCACCTTGCGTCCCATGATGAGGTATGTGTTTCCGAGATTTTCTAGCTGCGCGCAGGGGCAGTCGGCTCCGTTCTTCAGGTACAGAGTGAGCTTCTTAAGGTCCTTCTTCTTCAAAGTGCCCATCTTTATGGCTTTTTTCTTCTTCTGCAGGATCACCTTGCGATCCGTATTTTCCCGTTTGACCTCCTTGATCTTGGTCTTTATGGCTGAGGAAAACAGATATGGATATGGTTATGGTTATGTATTTGGATAAATAAAACTGAGGGAACTGCAATCAGCTTTCTAAATCTTCTCTAGTGGGTGGAGAGGAGACTGAAGATTACATCATCTTGCCAGTAAATATTAGTTTTTCGGTATTTCTTCAAATTAAGCCCTCGTGTTTATTTCCATAATGACATCTAGATTCTGAGCTGCCTGGAAACGTCCCCACAGTGTTTTTAAACACTGCTCCCACCTACTGCATCTGTTGCGGTCTACGATATTGCAAAGCTTCGTTCAATCTTGCACCGTATCCCTGGACTGTGCAGCGCTCTCTCATCTACACAAAGTCATCTAATCCCTCCGGCCATGTGCTGGGTTCACAGAGGCCAAGAAGGGTTTGGGTTGCAAAGGGTATCGCTGGCAGTTCCCAAACGTCCGAGGCCATAAAAGAGAGATTAGACTGCTAAGTAATGCAGGGGGCAAAAGGAGAGATGAAGGAATGGAGGAAAAAAATGAGGAGAAGGTGTAATCAATATCAGGCCTGTCTTCTCTGCCAATGGTCTCAGGGCAAAGCCATAATGATACTGGTCTTTCTCTGTCATGAACTCCGTCAAGTTCAAGAAAAAGCATCGATATCCTTGCAAACCAAAACCGCCCGCATTGCCGTATTCTTTTCCCAGGGGGCAAGAATGTCCCAAATTGCGGCTTCACTGCCCTCTGCCCCTCTAGACGTAACTGGATACTAGGTTTTGTTCCTTTGAATACCTCTCTTATAAGCTTGGGGCAATTAGTCAAAGGTCAGAATTTTTCTGGATGGATGTATTGGCTGTAGGTGAAATGGTCCCCATACAACTGTGACTTTACTGAAAATAAATAAATAAATAAATAAATATTACTGTTTGGTATATAATTTACGCAATATATTAAAAAAAACATAAAAGACTAAAAAAATAAATCATTTTAAATAATAGAAATGAATTTAGAAACCACAACATAATGTGCAATATGAAAATGAATTTTGAGATTTGCTAAAGATTAATTAAATGTAAATTATTAGTGTTTTTAAAGATTAACTGGTAACACTTTACAATAAGGTGTCATTTGTTAACATTAGTTAATGTATTAACTAACATTAACAAACAATGAACAATACTGTTATTACTCTATTTATAAATCTTTGTTAATGTTGGTAAATAAAAATAGTCATTCATTGTTAGTTCAAGTTAGTTCACAGTGCATTCACTAATGTTAACTAATGAACCTTATTGTAAAGTGTTACAGATTCATTTTAAGTGAGCGTCATTTGACCGCAAAGATATTCTAAATGTAAAAACAGGGGAAATGAGCATGAACAATTAAATCTTATATCTAATAGCGACTAATGCCAATAAATAAAAAAAGTCTGGCATCTATAACCTATACAATTAAAATTAAAATTAATAATTTTTGCTAATAACTGAAAGGGTACTGACTGTTTCTCACAGACATATCTCACGAATCCTTTCAAAACCAAAATGTAGAGAGAGTAAATAAGAGATTCATTGTGCAGTGTAGAGAGTTTTGTTGGTTATAATGGAGCTTTGTGAGATTGCAATAAACTAAGATGAGTGACAGTTTTTAATGATTTTAAAGGAAGTTTGTAAATGAGATATTGATTTAATACAACAGTTAAACATTAAGTTAATATTAAGTGACTTACATTGTCTGACTATAACACTATTGCCTGATTTCATTCTATTTTGTTGTCAAAAATAGTTTAAAACAAGTCACAACTGAGCCGCTGCGCATCTCCACTGAAACCCAGCGGTGTTTTGTTCATGAACGAAAGTGCGTTTTTAAACGAATCTAGTGAGTCAATGATTTAATTATCACATTCATAAAGAAAGTCACTTGCTTTATTCCTGAATGAACCAACAATTCAAACGAATCAAATGAGTGAATGATTCAGTAATTAAATCAGTGACTGGCAGTTTTAGTTTCATTTTTAAGTATCTTTTTAGTTATTTAAATCATTTAATATTTCTACATTCAAAATGTTATATTTAAAACATTAATCTCAACATGAATTTATGAATTTGATTGCACTAATGCCACCTCTGAGGCTCATAAAACATTTTTATGGCACTTTTGTGTACTTCTGTGCCACCTCTTCTAGTACAAATTAATTTTGTTAATACTGATTTAATTTGATTGGTAACTTATTCTTATTCAACTTGTTCTTATTCTGTTGTTTTAATTAGAAATTTTAAAAAGCTTTTTTTTATTTGACATAAAATATGATATACTTTTAATAAGAAGTTAGAAAAATGCTATTACAAAGGTAAAAACAAAATTCCCCTGTAAATATCACCTTGTAATTGGAAGGCTAATTTTTATCAGATTTTTAGATTATTTAAAAAGCACAAGTGCTCCTAAAAAGAAACGTAAGTGTAGAGCCCTGCTGTGTGTTCCTAAAAGTAACAAAAACTGGTAAAATAAAATTATGTACCTTGAATTTTACATTGGGAAACTCTGTCATGACCGCTCTTTTGACCATTTAACTCCTGGTTTAATCTTACTCCACATTCTTAGATTTGTCTTAATCTGTCTGATCTGTCAGTAAACTCTCTTTAACCTGTTAATCTTTTCATTTCCTTAACCTTCCTATGCACGAGTCAGCTCCACGGTGGTCTTGCCAGAGTGAAAGTTCAATGGCCGTTGCTCCCTCACACAGCCTCCCAGGTGATTTTTTTTCTACTTCTGGGTTAATGATGGAGAACCATGCAAAGCGTAACATCTTATCAACTTCAGCGGTCTAACATCAGTGACCCACCAGTGAACTTCAGGCACTCTGCCACCTACAGAAGAATTTGGTCCAATTAGCAGACCGATTCTGAAAACCCGTAGAAATGAGCAGACATCAGTATAGAGATTTACTGCTAATTATGATTTAACAATCCGATCGCTCTCCATTGGCTTTCAGTGAGCAGACCACAATGAAACTAAATCCTCAACATATCCTCTTGAACCTTGACTTATATATCTCATCTGCAGCCTGGAGCTTGAAAATATAATGCTTGATCATTGCCAAGGAAAGTTAAAGTCCCCCATGGGGGACCCCTTTTAAGTCATGAGAGCAGCTCTTCACACTGTTATACTGTAATTCAAAGAGTTACATGATAAAATGTGTTTTAGTCCGCAACCCATAACCTCATATCTTACACCTCCTCACTTCTAATGATAAGCCAGTCTTCCCAGTATTATTAGTGCACATGGAAGGGATTACAGCTTGATCTGAAGTCTATAAAGGAGCTTAGTGTTTGATGAAATAAAGAAAAAAAATGGTCTGAAGGTTAAAGAATGATCAAGTCAGACTAGAAAGAGTCTTGCCTACCTCCCACAAACACTTTATCTTAGTCCAAATCCCACTTTAACTCTACCGTGAACTCCTTTTGCACCTTGTGTTTGTGAATGTAATCCTTACAAATGCAGGGACATGGGTACAGTTGATGTGGCTTTACAGCTAATACGTGTAACACCACACTTTGCGAACAATAACAATGGGAAAGCAATAATAGGGTTAGTCTCTGTTGTTCTCTGTAATCCAATGTCTCGAAAAGGGCAAGTCACAATAAAGCGCCATATAAATCAAGCCGTTTCAGATGCCTTTCTAAGTGATAAGACAATATCAGACTAGCACACCACTCTGCAAAGTCTTCACAGATAGATCCACATCAGTAAAGCCAGTTTACTGAACCATGTAGTAAGGAAACACTGTGTGCCAACTCCGTGCATAATGGCTGCTTCCATATTGCATACTACAAAAACATGAAGCGGCCACCATTTCCAAACACAGGCAGTAGATCAGATTCTAAACACAAACCCGAGCAGATAATGTTTCAATCTCAGATGGTCCAAATAAGTACTTCATGCTTGAAAGCTCTGGTAAATATTTGATAAATAAGATATAAACAAGGAGAGCATATCTCAGAAACGGTGCGGTAACAATTAACGTTCTTTCCGAAATGAAATGAATCATACTGATAAAAATCAGTGAAAGTATTCACATTTCGTCTGTGATAAACATTGCTTAGAAAAACCTTTTAACCTTTGTCCCTGATCTTTGACCTGCCTTCCTCTGTCATTTTGAAGACATGTCCGCAGCCAGATGTAACGATGCCGTAAACTCAGTAGGGAGAGTTTGGGTTGAAACAATTCATAAACATGGCACCTGTGGCTCGGGGTGAGCTCCGGTTAAAACGGTGCTACACCATACAGTTTTACTACAGGAAAGCCGAGCATGCATCACTGACCACAGGATAGACAGCCAACTAAAGTGTGCTAATGCGGTTCTGTTTTGTTGAAAAGGAGAGATAGAAAAGCAACGCTGAATGGCAATAAACTGTACCTTTACTCTCTCTTCGGTTTCCATATTCTTCAAATATCTGGCATTCAAAATTCAGAAGGGAAACTAAACTAAAGACAACACTATGTACATAAGCCTGATGGAAAGACTAATCCATACATTTGCTTCATCACTTAAAGTGTTATTTCACAGCGTGAACCCTGTTTTTCCTCACTGTCTGTCTTTGGCAATATCCTGGGTAAGTAATGTAGCACTGAGGTCACACAGAGAGTGTCAGTGGGGTTGGTTTACATAAAGCTTACCAGAGAAAGACGGCAGCTTTCCAGAGATAGCTTACCCATTTCAAACACTGAATGAAACTTTATGGTTTTGTCAGAGGCTAACCAAAACCAGCTTTTGTTTTCCTCTTCAGAGGAAAGCAGGAAGTCACTCTCGCACTGCTCTCCTTTTGTTGAGGTAACTCCTGCTGTGATTGGCCTTAATGGCTGCAGTTATAGGCTCATTTAACAGTCATTGTTGTTAACCATCCTCAAATATAAATGTTCGGTCACACTGAAAATCTAATAACAAGAAATTAAACCCATCTTTCGTAACAGTAGAATAAAAGACCTCCTATGTACCAATGTCCCATGATGTTGTGTGTGTGTAAATACATATATAGATGTCTTATGCTCACCAAGACATTATTTGATCAGAAATATAGTAAAAACTGCAAGATTGTGAAATATTATAAATGTCCTACTGTCACTTTTGATCAATTTAATGCATCCTTGTTGAATAAAATTATTAATTACTTTTAAAAAAATCTATTATATTTGAAAAAGAAGTGTCTCAGACAAGTAAGGTGGAATATATTGTTTAAGAATGGACAAAATGCAGTTCTTAATAACGAGAAGGAATATTTTGAGTACTCCAGTTTACCCCAATGACCAAAGAGTAAACTCAGACTATGTCAGTCTCTGCCCAGAGGTCAACCCCTGGGCTGTTGTCAAATCCAGACAGGAGAGCAAACATCCCAATTTAGAGCTGTTAGTAACAGCCAAATAAAGACTTTAGGGCCTCTGTGAATTACCTCAATTCATTAGTTAAACAGTTGTGGCCTCTCAAAGGGTAATCTAAACCATGACATAGATTTACAAGGGTTAAAACATTCTGCTGCTGCTGTTTTAAGTGTTTAAAACCATTGCATTGTTCTATTAAAAGTGGATTTGGCAGTTACGACAGTCAAATATGTGCAAAATAACAAAATCGTGATCCAGTGATTCTAAAAGTGCTTGAATCTGTCCCAAAAGCAGTGTTAATGGCCATGAAATAAAATAGCATTCTGGCACTCGACATTTATGGCTAAAGAAAGTTATGACTCAACATGATGACTTAACATTGGCGAAAGGTGGACCTCATCCTTAAGCTAAACTACACTGAATGATTTAATATACCGGTAAGCAAGTCATTATAAAAAAATTGAATTGCTATGGTTTCTGCTCCTGAAAGAATAAAGTTTTCCCTCATTATTCTAACACAAAATCATGAGAACCAAATTTAAGATGAGCACGTTAAACTACAGGCATCTGTATGAGGCTGCTGGGGAAGCTGAAGGAATAGGTGAATACTTTTGGTTCAGGACTGTGTGGTTTTGGCTGTTCTTTCGAACTAATATATATCAGTCTTGGCTCTCCTGCATGTCTACTCCATTTCCAGAATACAGAAGACAAGAGGAGAAGATGGGCTGCAGACTTGGCAATTTCAGCGTGAGAGCGCAAAACAGAATGAATGTGCGTTTTTTCTGTGTAGGCATGCATGATGTACGTGTTGATGTTCTTACCAAATTCACTGGCGCACATGTGTTCCAGAATCATATCCGTTTTCATTTCATTGTCACAAGGAGGACAAACCGGAGAGTGTCCTAAAACAGAGGAGATGCTGTCAGTGAGATGTCAAAGAAATTCACCACTGGTATCAAAATCCAGAGTAATTGTGACCAAATGGTTTTTTTTTTTCTTTTGTCTGCTTTGGTGTTTTTTCCCAAATTGTTTTTGTATGCAACTCTTTGGAAAGTTTGCAACTGGCTTTCAACAGTGGGGTGAAGTTTTCTTTCAGAAAGAAGAGAATTCAAACTTTCTCTAATTATCTACATCTATGAGAATTTCTCCTGGCTTTCTTCTATTTTTTTTGAAAGGGCCTGTAATATATCCTGTGCTTTGAATTGTTAGTTTATTTCTTGTTTTGCTTTGATTTTCCCATAGCAGTAGAAGATTAAAATCAAACCTTTTTAGAAAGACATAAAAAATGTTTGCTTATTCCATTTTTTGCCTGTCACATGCTAATTTGAAGTAAACAAATATGATCCGTGTTATTTACATTTGTATATAAACTATTGTTACAAGCTCAGCTGGCCAGAAAAAGGAGACAACACCTCAATAACAGGCTGATTGTAATTAGGACAACTATTGTTCCACAGATGCCTCGCTATAGTCATGGAAACAGTGAAATTAACCCTTGAATGTAAATTCTCTTAGTACCTTTTAAGATTTTGAATTAAATTCTATTAAGATTGACACAAAATATCATCATAATCTATTTTTCAACAGGGTTTACACTTTGCAAGACTTTGATTCAATTTTTGGTGACTAGTTGTTTTTTTCATTTGCATCTATTTAACAGATTATTGTGGAAATTGCACTCGGGTGAAAAGAGCTTGTAAAGACAGCTGTTGGCAGGGAATTCCAAAGGTAAACATTTTTATGTCACAAGTTTTCTGCGTAATGCAAATTATCACCCACTTGCAAGCTGCCGGCAGATCAAAATTGTCCAAAAACTAGTATTTTAAAGCAATGCTGCATTTTTGGATGATGACATCAGCAGTAAACTTAAACTGCCCGGCGTTAGATAAAACAGAGTGCAAATTTCAGTGGCTCTTGTTGAGTGTTACTTTCTCCACAGGCATTATTACCATGGAATCACAAGAAAACAGTGGACAAATGGTTAGGGCTTAACCCCTTGTAGAGACTAGGAAGAGAGGAAATCCTTTCTTCTCTTTAACCCGGCACTGCTTGAAGCTTACAGTGGGTCGATATGCGAGGGAGGGTCTAATGTATCTGTGGCTTTGGGTTCATTCGACCGTGACGCTGACAGCATGTGATAACAGCTGACAGGATCTCTACGGGGTGCTTATTAATATAACTTCTCTGGTATTCCAACTTCCAAGCCACCATGCTAGTGATCTCTCACTCAGGACTGTGCGTCACTAACAGCAGGCTAGGGCAGATGGCTGAAGTCACAAAAGTATCTTCTCTCAGTGTGGTACATCGTTCTGGCACACAGTCTGTTCACTCTAAAAACACAGTGTTGTAACTTTTGAAATGGAAATTCCCTTGTAATTTATGAGCCATCTACATAAACTAGTTGTACTTTCCCTCGTCTGGGACGTACAACTATAGGGCTTGAGTGTTTCCATAGGGAAAGTCTGACTGGTGCCAGATGCCCTGACTTACCTGGTAAAACAGTCCATACGACTACAACAAGATATACTCTAACCTTCCTCATTTGCTTTAAAATCCAGGGGAGTCTCTGAGAGTGTGGAAATGTATTTATTTATGTTCTAACCATCGAAAATTACAATTTTCTGCTTAGGTGCTACCAGTAAATAAAAGCAGCTGTTCAAATTTCTCTCTTTGTCTGAACTAAGCATACTACCCTATGCTATGAAAAAAAAAACACGTTAACAGGCACAGCAGGGAAGCTTTACTATTTTATTGAAATACATTAGAAGCAATAGGGGTACTACACTAAAGAAAAGGATCTATTCTCAAAATTAGGTGCAGCAGTTGTGAAATAACACCAAATAAATATATATGTAATGGTCTCTTGTTGGAACACATCCCAGTGTTGTCCTGCAACTCAACTAACACCCTGAAATCAATTGCTACCAGCTGTTAAACAAGCAAAAACTCAGATATTCCTCTATCATGCTTTGCTGAGAAGCCACATGCCCTACATCCTCTACAGATGTAAGGAACAAGCTACCTAGATATGTTCCCAAAACTGAATCAATTGTCAGATCAGATGCAAACATGAGGTCTTTAAGGGGCTGAGAGGCAACAAAAGGTGTGATAAGTCTAGATGAAAACTCCCAAATGGACACCAGTCCCTGAAATAACATTGCAACTGCCTTTAAAAAGTTCAGGTGTCACTTCTCACACACAGCAAAAGGTGAAAGGTTGTAAAGTAGGTAAAATAATACTAAATGTATACAGTATACACTGAAACAGTCAGTATAACCTTACATGTTTATCAGTGAAGTTTATCAGTGAGTTCAATTTATTTAGCCAATTTTTTCGTCTATATTTAAATGACATGTTTTTGATTAGCCACACATTTATTCTAGTAAAAACACACCTGATAAAAACAAATAAGGCCAAACTTAAAGTCATTTGGACTTACCAGTGGGATTGGAGGCCTCTGTGGAGTTGGGCGCACTGATGCACACATCATCTTGCGGAAACTTCTCGCAAGTGAGCATCTCAGGCCAGGGGAACCCAAACGCTTCCATGATGGGTGTGCATCCATCTCGCACTTTTTCGCAGAGCCAGCGGCATGGGTAGATGGGCCTCTCCAGGCACACGGGGGCAAAAAGGGAGCACAGGAACACCTGAGTGCCCGGGTGGCAGCTCTTGTGCACCAGGGGCACCCAGCTCCCAGCCTGCTGCTTGACCTCAGCCATAGTCTCGTGCTCTAGCAAGTTGGGCAGCAGCATCTGGTTGTAGCCCACACCGTGACAGAGCTTCAGGTCATCTGGGATGTCCACACACTGAGGAGGCTTGTCGTAGATACGGCCGCCATGGTACATCTCTGCCTTCCAGTTATCGTACACATACTCAGATGTCTGGCCCAATGAGACTATTGGCATTATCAAGATGATGATTCTCCAAAGGAACAAAGATGCAAGAGACTTCATTGTGAACTCCTGGTCAGGATCCCAGTCAATGCAGCCCCCAAAGCAGTGAGCCTTGAGTGAAATGAAGTCCTCTTTGTCTAGAAAATGAGGAGGGAGAGCCAAATACCTCTAAATTTTATAAGACTCCGAAGTCAAAGTATTGAAGTTGTGGAAACTCCACCTCTGAAGCCCGTAGCTGTTGCTGACTCACACGGCTGAGTTGCTTGAAATGCGCTGCGCTCGAGACCAGGGGAGACTGAGACCGCCTCGGCGACCAATAGGAAACTTTCTGCACCTTTTGCTTCTCATGTGTCAATCAAAGTATTCAGTGACCCAAAGAATGAGCCAATATCCCCGCCCGCGTGCGTTTCTCTCACTCGCCTTCTGTGGAAACAGCTCCTTAATAACTTCATTTCGATAACATTATTCGAGGCATTCAAATGCATGAGGGATTACTCGCTGAAAGCTCGTGATAATTACATTAACCATATTCTGAAAAGCCGACAAGAGCCATTACCTGAGTAAAACATGCACGCATTATCACGGAACTGCGTGGTTTTGCCGTGCATTTTTTAATTCCACACAATGCAGCCTCCTCAGTACTCGCAGAATAACCTACGTTAATACTGATGAAACCGTAATATAGGTAATTTCTGTTCACATAGCGAGCGTTTAAAGTTGTATATAATATCACAAGACTTTATTTGCTCTGTGTTCGTGGTCTCATTTGTATTTCAACGAGCCAAATTAAGTTAAAATGTGAGGTGTGAAATCGCCCGACGCATGTTAGCTCTCCTCTGTGCAGTTGTTTTGCTAATCACATTGATGAGATAATGAAGTCTGAAGATAGCTCAGAGCTCATTACCACCAACTCCCGTTGTCAAGACATTTTTAAAGCAACACGGTCAATATAATGTGCTTTTAACTTACACTAAAAGTGTATAAACTGTTAGACACGCAAAATGTTTCCTCAGCTCTCTGTTGAAAATTAGGAAGCTGATCAGTATGTACATAAAACATATTCAGTCAAAGGTTATCTTTTCTTTCTCAGTTTATTTTTATAAGATGATTAAACCAGCACAAAGAGAATCCTGGTAGTTTTTTTTTTTTTTTTTTACAACATTTAATATACATAGCTATTTTCCTTAACTTTAACTAAACTTTAAACAGCACCGTTTTAACCCTATAAAGCAGACTGTATCATTTGTTACATTCATTTCTAAGGCCTTTACATACCTCTCTTCTGCGTATCTTCTGCCATCTAAGTTCATAATTTTTTCATTTAGTAAAATTATAAATATCGACCTTAAGGTTGTAACATTTGTGTTTTTCATAGGAAATCTTTAATAATTTAATAAAGGCAAAAATAACTTTTTTGTTGTTGATAATTCTTGATTATCCATGCATGAATGTGAACATGCTTCTGAGCAACTTTTACATGAACATCTCTCAAACATCATTGTATTGCATTACATTATATGTTATACACACCACAATTAAAATACAGAGCATTGATCATAAAACTAAGCATACTTACTAAGATATATTATTGAGAAATACAAAGTGACAATGCTTTTTAAATAAGTAGTCTTGATTGCTTTTAAAAACAATCAAGAATTTTATCTTTTTAATCATATAAATAGCAGCCTCCGCAACAATTATTATTATCATTTTTTTCTCAAGTGTGAGATATTCTCACTAGATGGGCCTTATGTATTGAATATTAAACAAAACAAAACACGTTAATTTTATGATGACTTTAATGACCATTTTGTCACAACCTACCAGCATCCGGTATCATTTTAACAATTAAAAGTAATCAAATTAATTTCAACTGGTGACGCTTTTGATTTTGTACGTTCTAATATATTTGAACAAATGCTGACTCAGTAACTCATATTTGTTTGTTTAGTTCAGCAGGCTTCAAGAAAAAAGGATAAATAAAGATAAGAGATATCTGTTCATACTAGTTTGCTAAAATTAGATACATGATGATGTCCACCATGCTCTGTTAATTTGAATTTTTTTGATGTGTGGTTCCGTTAACCTAGAGAACAGCATGAAAGACTATATGTTTCTATGATGAATTTGGTTAAACATATGTCAGCTGAGATTGCACTTCATCTGTGCTAAACTAAACAGCATGACATGGCCTACATGAGGGTGAACGTATTGAAAGATATGGGGCTAAAACAGCAGAAGTGTCAGGAAAAGGGAGTGCTGCTTATCGGAAGGAACAACGTGAAGCCCTCAACAGCTTTCGGCTGCAGCATTTTTCAGCCAGCACCTTTCCAGAGAATTTCTTGGCTGGCGGGTTGGTTGGCCTGGGAGTTTAGGGAGTCTCTTAAGCTGAATAAATGAATGCCTTTTCTGTTTGTATAGCCTCTGGTATAGAGGGAAAAGGGCTTGATCAAGCTAATATCACACTGAGAGATGCCTGCATGAATGCTAATTGAATGGCTGTGAGTGGAAAAGTGACCCAACAGTAGGCCTCTTAACATAACATTTAAACTAACAAAGCAAAACTGCGGTAGTTGTATTGAGTGCCCATTGGACCTTATGCAAAGTGGTTTCCTCAGCCACAATGGAGATCATTATCAGTAAAATGCGCATGCGGGTACACGAAAGGTCTAATCTTATACTAACCGCAGCATCTAAACACAGCAACTTTCCTGATTTAAAGGAGAATAGACGGCTAAATGCAGGAATGTGATGATGCATAATGGGAGGTCTTTGTCTCCCGTTTGTAGAGTCCCACACCCATGTGTGAAAAATAAGAATTCTTAATTAAGTTACTCAACACACCGCATCAGGACTAATTAAACCTGTGTTGCACGAGTTCCAAAGTAGCTTACGTAGCCTGTTAAACTGAAAATACGCATGCCATTTCATTTACTCACAACTTATCCCACTTTAAAATAATTGAAGTCTAAGGCCTCGTTTAAAATAATGTTGCCCTGACACCTCCTGGGGAATTCACAAGACTGTGTACCGCATTTCCACATTTTACACCAACCTGTGAGTGCTTGTCTGCATGTGTTGCAAAGCCAATGACTAACATTTACAGATAGCTAGAACTTTCATGTTGGGATGAGGAAACAGAGAGCGAGAGAGAGAGAGAGAGAGAGAGAGAGAGAGAGAGAGAGAGAGAGAGAGAGAGAGAGAGAGAAAAGGAAATAGTCGTTCTTACACTCCTGTTGATTTAGGCTGAGAGATTCATTTTTTATGTGTCACATGTCAAGTTATAAAACATGTTCACACTCCATAATCACTCAGGAGGGAGAAAGCAGTCAGCTTTACCGTAGAGAAACCGATTGTGGTTTATTGCTCGTCTCTCAAGACTCAGCTGGACTTGAATTGGTTGCTTAATTTGTGTCTTTGTTAAGGCTTGTCAAATGAGTTGAAGCAAAGTGTCATCCTTGTGCCTTTTGGGGTTGGCTGCTCTGTAAATCTTTAATTTTATGGTTTAAACTAGGCCCAAATTACAAATTAATTATAGCCAACTCTGTCTGAGTCACACTGATTGCCAAGGTGGATCATAGCAACCATTATGTTTATAAACAAACAACTAGTTTATGTGGAAGCTATGTGGGTGTATGAAAAAAGTAACCGTATTGTGAAAAGAAAATTATGACAGTTTTGAATGCATAAAAAAAACCAGAATGAAGCCAGAATGAATCTTATGAAGAGGTCTCAGGACCCTCAAGCTGATTTGGGTGATGCATTTTAAGTTGATCTTCGCAGGAAACAAAATTTAAAATATTCATATTTAATTGGCCATAGCAATTGAATCCTGTTTCTGCAGACCACCATATCATCTCCAGGGCTTTTCGGGATAAAGAGACAATATATCCACCACGCTGCACCGCAGGCCTTCAGAAAGTTTGCCAAAAAGTAAAAGATGGACTCTCAGACATTCGCAATGTTCTCTCCAGCCGCCGGCAGGGATGACAGATTGATTTGCACTGAGGAGAAAAGAGGAAAAAGTGAGGAGCAGTAAAACAAACATGCTGTTACTTTTCTTTCACAGCTCAAAGCCAAGGAAAGCAGAGAAAATCCCTTTGCCTCGGAAAGCCCATTTAGGAGCCTGTCCTGTGACGGCAGTAACATCGCAACTGATAACCGCTCTTTACCAACCCCGCTTTTTTTTTTTTTTTTTTTGCACAGCAATGATATCATCTAACCTCACAGACATGATTACCAGCTTGTGTTTGAGTACCAGCTCAGCTTTTCTTATTTTTCTGTCTGTTTAGAATCACAATACTGTTACCGCATGCACTTTATTTATAACGTTTTACAAATACGAGCCAAATGCACAATAACAATATGACTGCATTTTATCCCCATGCAAGCCTTGCAATCTGTTTACGACGAATTTAGGGCTGTCAGTCGATTAATTATTATCTAATAAATTACATGATGTGTCGATTAATCGATATAAATAAATATATTAATCGAAAAATAAATCTGATTGTGAAAATACCCACAAACGATTATTTAAGGCTATTTTTGTGTAGCAAGTAAACATTACAAATTGTAGCTTTAGAAAGAAATATAGTTTATCTGATTCAGCATAAAATTTATTACACATAAGCATAGGCTGCAACACCCTAATGTGAACTATGGAACATAAAAGAGAAAAGAGACCATTTGAGAAACATCTCAGTGTTTTTTGTTCATATAATGAAAGTCACGGTAACCAAAACAGCTTGTTACCAAGTCTTCAAAATACTTTTTTTTTGTTCCACAAAAGAAAGGTTTGAAACAACATGAGAGTGAGTAAATGATGACAGAATTTACTTTTTTGTGGGTGAACTATCCCTTTAATGGTTTATTATTGTTGTTATTATTATTATTATTATTATTATATTTATTTATTTTATTTTTATTTATTTATTTTTTTTAATGAAATGATACTCTAAATAAGAAACTAAATCTGCCAGCAGGTGGCGGTAAATGTCTTAATGAGTTATTCACCCGATTTGTTCAAAACGCGGTTTCATTCAGAAACCAAACACCGCTGTGTTGCTCGGAGATGCGCAACAATTCTGCTATGGCTTCAAAGGTAATATGTTCTCTGCAAAATTGAGCACAAACACATAATATAATGTTTAAAATATAACACAATATCAACTTCTTATTTACTGAACTGTTGTATAAAATCACATTTAAGCTTTAAGCTTCACATTTAATGATCGGGACAAAATCAGCACTGGTGTCATATTGCTCTTGCTGCCTGTGTGATATCGTATGATACGTGGTATAAATAAATATGAGACAAAACACATACAGGGAATTTTTTTTTGCACCAATATCTTGAATTTAAGGGCATAATTGCATTTATGGAGATGTTGCCCTGCATCATATTCAACTGTATGAAATATAAGATGATGTACATGTATGGGGGCGGGGCCAGCGCGTTAACTGTTAAAATATTTTAACCGCGTTATTTTTTCATAACTAATTAATTACGTTAACATGTTAAACAGCCCTACTTTAAACATATTTATTTGTAAAACAGTGGTTTTCAGAAAAAAAAGTGTCCCAGACAACAGGGATTAAACATTGTTAGATGTAAATAATGAAATTCAACCAACCATTTAGGCTTATCATAAATTAAGGAGTTACTTGAGTTTTGAGTTATAGCCTACATATTTTAATCACAGGGGGCACTCATATCGAACCGGTTTTACATTCCAAAGAGGAACACCGCAAACTGAGTCCTTACCAAATCCATGTCAGAACATCTTAATAAATATGGGGAACGAGTTGGTGACTGGGAGGGAATGCTGGGGCTCAGAGCCATTTTGACATCCATCTGTTTATAATTACAGGAACCTCATGCCACCAAAGAACACACTTTTTCCTCCTCTGTATTTTACCACTGAAACATATTTTCATCTGTAAATCATATTCAGTTGGTTTGTTGTTTTATTTCCTTCTTCAATATAAGTGCTTCAATATTCCTTGAGGGTTTTTTTTTTGTTTAATTTGATTTTAATGGGACAAACCTTTAAATGTGGTTCTCAAAAAAACTGACCTCGACAATTAGTTTGTCTTTTTTAATTTCCTTCAAAAATCTGTTTTGATGCATTACATGTACATACAGTACAGTGGTGTTGGCTGTAAAAAGCATGTAAATAATCATTATGATCTATAAATTAAACAGCATAATTATAAGACTTACAGATCGAAACCACAATAGCTTTTTTCACCCATGGCTCTGAGACCTCCAGCACAACGAAGGGCTAAAGTAAAAGGAATTAGGTCAGCTGATGCATGACATTCACCAGACATAGAAACATGTGTTGCGGTGGCTCTGTGACTTCATGCATGGGCAGAGACATTTGTCCAGCTCTGCAGCCTCAGGGCTCTCATCTTTCTTTTGCACGCTACTCAGTATGAGGCTAAACAGGGCTCTTGGGACACCCTGTTTAACATCAGCACATATAAGCCATCACATAAACAACATTTCACAGTGATGTTAGCTTAAATGAGTGCCAGACATATCAGCTGTCATTCCAGCGTATTTAATTGTGAATCACTGTTCGCCTGAGACTATTAGCGAGTAAGTAAATTACTACAAATCTTCCACTGCTAACTGCAAGCGTTCAGTAGATTTATTTTGTAATCAGTTGAGATCTGCTGTGAAATTAGTGCCTTTAATGAAAGAAATTATAACCCCTAATGGCTCTCGAATTTAGTGGCCGCCGATTACGGCAGATAAGGCTATTTGTGAGGCACGTACACAGTAGTTCGATGAACTGAACAGAATGGAACTGGCATTGTGTTCTTTACAACAAAGAGTTAAGCCATTGGCACTGGGAGCAACACCTTACTGGTGACCATTTGTAAACAAAATGGGAATCTGTCCAGCTCTATGCATTTCTTTTTTTCACAAAGCAGCCTTAATGTGGTCTCATCAGGAACTCATTGCATTTTAACGAGGAAGGCATGGTGTGTTGCATTTAGTTATTCCAACCACTGAATAATCTTTCCTTTCAGAACCTCCGCATTTTACCCAGAAGTCTTTCCCTGTTTACTGCAACATGGATTTGCAATTTTTTTTTTTTTTTTTTTTACAATACATTACGTCAATATCCCAACTAACAAAAAACATTCTCAGAATGTTCTGTAATATTCTCTCAAAGTTACAAATAAAACATTCTCATAGCAACGTTTATTTTTATGTTACATTACATTTTGTTACAAACATAGTAATATAACACTTTACAATAAGGCTCATTAGTTAACATTTGTTTATACATTAGTTAACATAAAGTAAGAATGAACAATACTTCTACAGTATTTATTCATCTTAGTTAACGGTAATTTCAGCATTTACTAATGCATTATTAAAAGCACAAGTTGTGCTTGTTAACATTAGTTGATGTACTGTGAACTAACATAATAAAGAACTGTATTTTTGTTAAATAACATTAACAAAGATTAATAAATAGTGTAATAAATGTATTGTTCATTAGTTAATGTATTAACTAACATGAACAATGTTAACAAATGACACCTTATTGTGAAGTGTTACCAATTAATTATTCTTTCAGCGTTATCAGGCTTAATAAACATTCAAGTTTAGCATGTAAACATTATCCATACTTTGTTATTGTAAAGTTCTTTAAACATTAATACGGGTCTGTTTGACCAGTTTTGTTTTAAATAACTCTATGACTTAATGAACAAACAGCAATTTAACACGTTAAATTTAATAAAATAAAAAATTAAATCATCATGCTTAAAAGTCATTTTATTTTTTTATTTCATTTCATTTGTTTAGTTAACAGGGACATTGTACATTAATAAAACATTTCTGTAAATGTACCAGAATTACCCAAAGGCAGTTTTTCATCAGTAGTTCCAGGACAGAATGTTACAGAATGCTGCATTTTTATTACGCTGCTTGATGTACGTATTCCGGATGTTCAGAATTCAAGTATCCGGGGAGCGTTGCTAAAGGTTAATGCTGTATCATGTTGGAAACATCCCCTACACCAAACCCCCCCCCCCCAAAAAAAGTATATATATATATATATATATATATATATATATGCTATTTTAACTTACTTATGCGGATTTGGCCTGTTTTGTCAAACCATAGTTTCATGGGGTTCTTACCAGAGCTTTTCATCTCTCAAGTGCAACGCCATATCACGTGAGCTATCGAACAAACTTACTGAATTAGAAAACTCATGCATATGAAGCTGTATATGTAACGACAATGTTCAAAAGTATCACTTTTCAAATCGCTCAGGATGTTAAAATAGTTTTGAAGTCATAACATAATATTGTGCAAGTAATTGTATTAAAATTAGGCTTTACTAATCAAAACGCTGTACCTGTAAATCATACTTTGTGTGAAATGGAGTAAAAGTTGTCGGAGTTGTACTGCTTCTAGTGTTCATTTCAACAGGAAACTGCCGTGATTCGTACACATAGGTACGTATTTTCAGTTGTGCAGAAATGTATATAGAGGCACATATTCCAGTGACCTTAAAGTTGGCATTTAAAGTGTGGATCGAATGTGAAATATAAGAACTTCACCCATTTGTGATTCATTCATATCTGTTTCTGATTTTTGACTAGCATGTATGGTACACCAGTGTGGACGTATAATTAATGATAGGTCCAGGTGCTGCTAAGAATGAAGTAGAGGCCAGGAAGAGGGAGGTCACCTGCCTGGTGGCAAAGTTCCCAGAGAAAACAGCGTTCGGTTCCTTGCTTAAGCAGACAGGCTGGATGTGACAGGAAAAGGGAGGGTTTTCCAGCCCGCAAGCTTCATGGGAGTGCTGCCTCCACCGGCGCGCACTAGGTCATCCCCTCGTCTCAACTGACTGTCAAAAGAATGTGAGTTTTGGCAGCCCATGGGCAACATGATGCCATTAAGTGCGGTTCTAATCGGACTTGTCTGGTCAAGACCGTTCCAATGATTACACTTAATCGTGGTCTCTAAATCTATAGGCTACACAGGAACCTAAAACTGTTAGGATATAAAATGTTTGGCAGTGATTTCATGTATTTTTCTCGCCCCTAGGAGCTTATTCCACGGAGAGCATTTCAAGGCACTGGAAAAGCAATTAAATCAAACATGGGTGAGTGACTACAGGACAAATGCCTCGTCAGCACTTCTCAACATAGCCAGAGAAAGCTAGGCGACTTTTTGAGGGAAGGGGCACTGAAAAAAAAAAAATGGTTGAAGGGGAACCCAAACAAAGAGAAGGAGAGCAAAAAAACGAGAAAAGGAGAGAGTATGAAGAAATAGACAAGAGGTCAGTTACATGCTGCCTCAGTTTGAGGACCCCCTTCAAATTTGGGGTCAGACACAGAGTTTGACCTTTGACCTCACAGTTCACATCAGCCCATTAATGCCATCCATGGCCAAAGACAATGTAACAATTTGTCTTTTCAATTGTCTGTCACTCACTCGAAACCTGGAGCCTTTCAGGGGGCGTATATGGTTTCTTTCTCCATTCCTATTTATTTATTTATCTTGAATGGCAAAAGTGGGGGTCGTCTGGACCCTGGAAAAATGGGCTCTTTGTCTAAGTTGGTTTCGCATCTACCCCCTCCGGCTGTTCACTACCATATTCAGTCCTTCTCACTTTATGCCTAGGGGTCTACCCTATGTAGACTCTACCCTTGGGTCATTTTAAGGTGGATTTCAAACTTATCAATAAGGCTTTTATTTCCCTTAAATCCCAGCCTGTGAGATACAAGACTGTGTATTCTAATAATCAGGAATTTAGGATATAATCTTGTTTTTTCTCAGCATTATCTAAACAGATGAACACATTTGTCAGTTTGTTTTCTTCCACATCTTGTATCATGCTCTTCTTGTATACAATCAAACTGTCTTGAATTGCGTCATTTGAACTGTTAGGACACTCCAAATTCACAATCGTTGCCAAATCTATCGTTTAAACCTGCAAAGAGAGTTGCTTGACTTGTTTTTCAGTCTAAACATGTACTGGAGTTCATAAATCTTTAGATGGCTACATTCATCTCACTTGATGTTAAAAGAAGGAATTCAAAATGATATTCATTATTGCTTCACAAGACAAATATACTTGTCACCCAGTGAGTTGAGATGAAAGAGGAAAAACATTTCTTTTGTTATTCCATTTTCTTTGCTTATATCAATAGAAGTGTTTTCAAGTGAAAGTAATTAGAAGAAAATGAAAGACAACATGCTTGTTTGCTTGCTTGGGAACAGCTTGACATGCTGGTAATTGAAACAAAATATTTATCAAAAACATTCAGTTGGTATTAAAATGGACACAGATTTATGAGTCATAAAAAAAAGTTTTGGCTTCTATATAATCACTCGTGCAAAGATGAGCTATTTATCTTCAGATATCAGGAGCGTGATGTCGCTTTTTTGCTCCGTTTCCTCCCTGTGCTGCTTGTTAAAATCTCTCGGTTCTGTTCTTATCCACATCCTTCCATTTATGGGGATCAGATCTTACTGTAAATATAATCAGAAGATTGAAAGCCTTGGAAACATGCTACATTCCTTTTACACAACTTACCAAAGTTATACATGAGATTGATGTAGTTTGTCTTATAAAATTCAAATTTGGAGAGGCTGTTTGTATTTTGAGATTTTAAACTTCAGTTTTATCTCTGTGTCATCAAATTTATTTTAATACAGTTCTCTGCTCCCTTGTAAAATTACTTATAAGTTACTGATCCAGCATAAATCAGAATATATTTTTGGAAAAAGCATGCATAGATATTTCCTAAGAGTCTTATGCATAATAAAAAATAAAAAAATATTTTTTATGACCCTAATGAGGAGGTCTTGACAATGAGCAGGCAGAAAAATGTTGTGTCCTTGTTTGGAGAAGAAATGGCTTTAAGGAATATAAAGGCATTCCAGAGAAATATCTGGTACAGATACTGTTACAGCTGAGATAGAGTGATAAACGCACTCTGAGACACAAAGTCTCTTTGCTAGATACCTCAGTGTTTAAACACAGCATATTCAAAATGAAATGAATATGACTGTACTCAACATATCTACAACCCTAATGCCTTCGGTAATCAAATCCAGAGGACAGAAAATATGTTTTGAATTTGCACTGTTTAATATTTGTTAGTTCTGGAGGGGAAAAAACACTTTTTATTGAGCAAGCAATTTCTTTTCAACACCTTCAGCCTTACTTCTCATGAATCACACAATTTTTTGAGAAGAACAAATAATAAAAGTATGGTCATTTGGGCCCATAAAGTTCAAAACACTGCTAAACAGCCCTGATTAACAGCTAGTTTCAACTGTCTAAGGCACGCTTTTATATTCATTGCTGAAGAACTGTGTTAAACATCACACATTCAAGGGTCACTATTAATGTTTAAAAAATGATTGAAAAAACACAACTTGTTGAGTCAACTTAAAATAATTTGTATCCAACTTAGATATTTGAGTTGGCTAAACTAAAAATTGGTTTGTTAAATTTAAAAGCTGGGTTTGTTACCCAGCTGCCCTAAAATGTTCTCAAATATCCAAGTTGTCACTTAGTACAACTTAACATTTCATGTTGACTAAACTTTTTTGAGTTGACGGAAATTAAAATTTTAAGGCAGCGGGGTAACAAATTATTTAAAGTTGACAAATTATTTTAGATAATTATTTAAGTTTTTTTTTTACAGTGTGGTCAGTTTTTTTGATATTGAGATTTATACATCACCTGAAAGCTGAAAAATAAGCTTTTCATTGATGTGTGTTTTGTTAGAATAGGACAATATTTGGCTGAGAAAATCTTGAGAAAATCACCTTTAAAGTTATCTAAATTAAGTTCTTAGCAATGCATACAATATTACAGTACAATGCAGTACAAAATACTACAAAATATCTTCATGGAACATGATCTTTACTTAATATCCTAATGATTTTTGGCATAAAAGAAAAATCAATAACTTTGACCCATACAATGTATTGTTGGCTATTGCTAAAATTGTACCAGTGTTACTTAAGACTGGTTTTGTGGTCCAGGGTCACATATGTGATGATTTTGCAGCACTGATCTTAGTGTGTACATTTGTACAAGAATGAAAGAAGAAACAAGTAACGTTTAATGTGTCCCATTTAATTTTTTTTTTCTGTCCAAAAATAAATGATTATCCTAAATTTTTACCAAGTGTAACAATAGTTCATATACCAAATCTTGTCAGACAAGAATCATTTGATGACATTAAATCTTTATCAGTCTTTGTCACTATACTTCAAACCATTAGGTATTCATCATGCGTCAGCAATACATTTTTAATCATTTAAAATATAATAAAACTTAGTATGATCACTTTTTCTTTGATATATTTAAGGCCAGAATAAAAAAGTTTCATTTTAACCTAAATATATCTGTTCCTCTGAATGACGATGGAACATTATTTCACCCATATTTTGACATTTTATTTTCACAAATGTTATTTTAAATATTAAAGTAGACACTTTACTTGCATTTAATATGCTTTCTATGTATACATAATCACTTTTTGATGCCGACACCAAAATGAGACGTCTTATCTTTGACCCACAGCAATCAAGGGAAGGCATACCACTCAGTCAAGCAGTTTACACAGATGCACACACACCCACACACACGCAAAGTGTGGAAGAGAGAATAATGAAACTGTCAGATTTCACAGTAACTGTTTGATTAACAGCTTTTATAGAGATGAGTGCAACATGAAGTAATTCACCTCTGGTTCAAACATGCAACTTAAATTAAATTCACTTGTTGGGTACGACTAGACATGACCCCACAGAGCCAATGAATGTCATTGGCAACATGCAAACCATATAACCGTTGCACGTTTGCCACATGCTTTACCACGAGGCGTGAAACCTTATTTAGTAAAGCGAATCTGATTCATACACCATTTAGTCGAAGTTTTGGTTTGAAAAACAAGGGTCATTATAAATCACTTTGGATGGTGGCAAGACTTTGACCACAGGTTCATTGTCACAGCTTAAGTTAGAATAACAAGACTTAATGTTACCCTTGACTGTTCGAAATGGAAAGCAAAAGAAGCTGGTGGGCTGAACTGGAATGTAATGACTAAAAAGGAATCAAATGTAACCGAATGATAAAAGAGACTCTAAGCAGGATATTAAACAGCTAATAAACATTAAGAGACATGCTTTGCTTCTCTTTAATGCTTACCAGCTTGACAAAACAACATGGCTCACTAGCAAAAGTACAGTTAATGTGTTTAGGGCACATTTTCTAGTAGCCTTCCATGTGTAGCAAAAACAAGACCTCATTAGTTCCAAACCAACGTTTGATATGTCAAACACATGTTACTGCTTTCTTTATATATTTATTTTGTGCCAAGTTCTGTGCGGTTGCATAGACGGTTGCAAAAATATGATTTATTAAATATTATTCCTGTTACCACTGGACGGCATGCTTGCCGTGTTAACACATTTCATACATCAGAAGATGCAGCTTAAAACAATTTATCAAAACATGAAGTTGGAAGCCAGGAAGACACTCAAATCCGTCAGAACGTAAAACAGACTTTTGGTTTATATTCTGGTAAATAAAAGTAAAAATGTGTTCCAGTTGTGTGTCTATATTTATTAGACTCACAGTTATAAATCGCATTTTAAAAGGAACCAGCTGGCACATCTACAAGGCCATGGGGCAGCAGCCAAAAACCAGGGTAACCCTCGTCTAGAAATCTATCTATACTCACTCCAAATGAAGTCATCTATAAACAGTTGGATGGCTAGTTTGATGCATGGCTTAGTCAAGTGTGAAAAATACTGGGCAGGGAAGCGCTCGAAGGTTACTCATGTCAGAGTTGCACGCACAACTGGATGAGATGGACTGACCTGAGATTTTCGTTCTTTTGATCCAGACCAATATATGTCCAAAAACAAAGGCTGAGTTAAAGGTCGAAATTGTTCTTTTTTTAAACAGCTAAAAGTTCTTCCAGTGTTTGGATTTCTCTGAAGCTGACTGGCTTCAGGTAACTCATTTCTCGCTTTCAAACTAATGGTGGAAAAGAACCAGCGAAGACCTCATTTTTGTCACGACCATTTCTTTCTTTTTCAACTTGTACACTGGGCCATCCTAACGTTTGGCATACTGAAGTCTGGCTGTTGGACTGCTTCCAGAAACGGTGGAAGAGAGCTCTCTCTGTGCCCTAAATTCACCACATCTGTTGCAGATTGTTTTTGTGTTTTTTATTTCGCCCATAAAGCTACCATTTTAAGTGCTCATACACATCACCGTGCTACTCTGACGTAACAGCAAGTTTGAGTTTGACTTTGAGTTACACAGATCTGGGAGATAACAGATATTTAGATTCAATTTAATTCAAGCACAAACACTTTGTTATATCTTTTCATGGTCACTCTAACATGTGTCGTTTAAACTTTTAACCAGACAGCTCAATGGAATGGATGGCTTTTGGTGTAAAAACTGAGACATGTCGAGCTGCAAATGTGCTACAAATAAAATATGAGTCACAATGCAATAAAATTAGTTTAAAATCACATTTTCTTAACCAATTTGATTTTATCTTTTTGATTTACAACACTGCACTGCATCATTGCCACTATTTCCATTTTGGCATGTTTCTCAAACATTTACATAGCACTTACTGCCCTCTGTAGCTTAGATAAGGTACTGCTTCAATAGAGCGGTCACATCCCCTTGTAAAATGTTGCATTATTTACCACTTAGACCAGATTGTTGTGTGTTGCCATAATTACGTAATGTGTACCTTTAGTTTGTATTAAAAACTGTAGCTTGAATTCTATTTTAAAGTCACTGAGAGACAAATTTCCTTAAGACTGTTACCTGTAACAAATCTATAAAAGTCGATTTACTCTTTAAAGGGGTAGTTCACCCAAAAATGAAAACATAACACTTTACAATACGGGTGCACAAATATGCATTAATTCATGCTTAACTAATGCAGAGATAATCATGAGTTAATATATAACTCATGAAGAACTAAACCATTTATTAATAATTACTTCATCAGCAACAAATGAACATTCTATATAATTCATAGATTAAGTAATCAATAAACTGTTATTAGTTAAATGTGTCATAATGTATTAATTCCCCAATAACTTATTTTATTAACTAATAATGTAAATTCATGTGTTGATTACTACAATGGGTTAAAGCCACGCATTTTATCTTCCATTTGTCTGCTTTAATTAATCATTAGCTGATGATTTGCAAAGATACCATTATGTTATGACTTTACTTGTTGAGGCACAGAACTATTAACTAATTGTTAAGTAATATGTCATTGTGGTTATGGATTTAGAATTAGTTAGTCATGTACCTAAGCAAGTAAAGTCACAACATATTGATACATTTGCAAATCATTAGCTAATGAGTATTAGTTTATAATAATTAGTTTAGTTTATCTTCGAAAGACAAATTAAGATATTTTTCAGGATATCCAAGAGCTTTCTGGCCCTGCACAGACAGCAATGCAACTGACATGCTCAAGGCCCAGAAAGGTAGTAAGGACATCGTTAAAATAATCCATGTGACATCAGTGGTTCAATCACAATGTTATGAAGCTACAAGAATACTTTTTGTGCGCAAAGAAAATGTGTGCGTGTGGCGTTACTGATGAAGACGCATGCTGTACATAAAACAGTCTTGGTAAACATGTCTGAAGATTTCAACAGAGAGGACGACTTTTTTGCCCAGCCTTACTTTTTTGAACCAGAATATACAGATGATGAACTAAGAGAGATGGACATTCAACGTAAAAATGCCACCACACTGTGGTACTCTTATGAATGCATGCCGAAGACTGACACATAACAGAAGAAATTGTTTAAAAAAGTCTGTATTTTTGCTTTCTTTGCACACAAAAATATTCTCTTAGCTTCATAACATTACAGTTGAACCACTGATGTCACATGCAGGGTCAGAAAGCTCTCAGATTTCATTAAAAATATCCTAATTTGTGTTCCTAAGATGAACAAAGGTTTTACAGGTTTGTAATGATGTAAGGGTGAGTAATTAAAGGAGAGGTCCACTTCCAGAACAACAATTCACAAATAATTTACTCACCCCCTTATCATCCAAGATGTTCATGTCTTTCTGTCTTCAGTC
>JAHKKF010532080.1:0-10168 GCA_019740295.1 Labeo calbasu
AAAAAAAAAAAAACTAGAACTAATAATAATAATAATAATATTACAATTTTTTTTATTGACATTTTTTAATTTTTATTGATATTATTTTAATGTGCCACTAAACTGTTACAGATGCAATTTCATAGATGCAATGAAAAAATCTTGATATTTAGAAAATGAAAACAAAACCAGCCTCAGATAAAGTATTGTGAGGTTTTTTGTCTTCTGAGAAGCAGAAAAATCTACAGGAAGGGTAAATTTAATAGATGGATTGTCCATGCTGTTTATAATGCTGGGGGGATACACTGTCTGGGGCATACATTAACCTACTGCTTAAGGACAATGAAGACCAAAGGGAAGGCTAAAAGAGGTTGTCTTGCTCTGCCAGAAGGACATCATGCATGAGGTCCAATTTCCCATAAAACTGAGAAGACAGGAAGCACTCCCTGGTCCAATGTTAACCGTAATTGGGGACTTCCTTACAGAGACTTTCACTCATTTCCTGTCAACTGAAGTGCCACAGGGCTTGACAACACTAAAACAGTGCATCTCTAGGAAAACTCAACTATACGCACCATAAAACAAACACACTCATCTATTCCGCCACCCATATCCACCTACACACTTTAAAAAAACATGTTATATAAGTTTTAGTCAATGAGGAGACAAAAACGTGTTATGTAAGCATCACTCTGCTGTGCAAAAACAAAGCTTTGACTGAAGGACAAGGTGACAACGGGCTACAAAAAGAGGACACAGAGACCTCTGGGAGAGCTCACCCTTAATCCTTTGGGCCAGAGAGAGCAAGCATGGGTTATCTGAGGACATGAAATCCGGATTTCTAGAAAATTAATCATAATAGAACTTTCACTGTACTGTATATTAGTGTTGGGTTCGAGTCCGAGTCGAGTCCGAGTCTTTAATCAGTCGAGTCCGAGTCCCAAAGGGCCGAGTCAGAGTACCTTGTCAGTATCTTTACATTGTTTTAACCCAAATTCGGTCCTGGAGGGCTGGTGTCCTATAGCACTATACAACCACTTCACAAGCCAACTCACACCTGTTTTATTTGTGAATGTATTTATAGTTACATTAATTACAATAAATTACATTATGTAAGGAATAACTGAAGACGGGAAATTGAATTATTACAAAATCACGCACAAGTTGGTTTTGGACCTAAAAAAAACTATTGTCGCAAAGATGTTAGAAAAATTATTTTTCTTTGAAGCTATAAACTGCAACCATGTTTAAAAAAGAATAATAATTTCAATACAGCAAAAACTAATAAACTAATGTAAATAGTAAAACATTCTCAAGCTAACTGAAAGCAAGTAAACACTCCAAGTATTACTTACAAGCAAAATGATAGATAAATATATTAATCAAAAAGTACAAACAAAATAATATTTATAAAAATAGAATTTTATCTCTCTATCTAATGGCTATTATAGAAACAGCCTACTACATTTCATGAAGTAATAAATGTAAAAATAAATCACTGCAAAATCTTCACTGTATACATTAAAGGTGATTCATATAACATTGAGTGATTTTCTCTATTTTTTGTTGTTGTTGTTTGATTAACGTTTATAACGCGGTCGGCGGTGGCAGGTTTACGCCGCTGTCACTTTAAAATCTGACACACAGATCAAATATTTTGACGCATCAGTATGTCTCCCAACTGTTCAGGTTTACTTAGGACAAAAATCGCCTGCATTTACATCAATAGTCTCCGAGACGAGCATGTGTGTAGTAATAACAGAACGTAATAGAATTTAAGCAGAAGACAACTCGGCAGTCACACACTGACTGAGAGACGCGTTCTGTGAGCGCGCTTTGAGTGTGTGCGTACATAAACCCGTCAGCTTTCAAGTAACTTAAAAACACTGCAAATACTGAATATCATTTTTGTGATAATGCATCAAGTCAATATTTCCGTCAACTGTCCCTAGACTCGGACTCGGAATATTTTCAGAGTCCGAAAGGCTCAAGCCCGAGTAAAAATGCATCCGAGTCCGTGACAAGTCCGAGTCTGCTAAAAAATGTACTTGAGACTGGACTCGAGTCCAAGTACGAGTCCGAGTACCCCAACTCTACTGTATTTGTATGCACATGTTCCACCAAAGGAGATAAGGGATTGGAAATAAAGGATTTTCTACCTTCACATTATTTCTCACATAATAAAAAAATAAATAATACTTTTGTTTTGTTTTGGGGTTTGGGAGAGCATACACACTCTGGCACTGATAAACATCGTGGCGTCAGGACAATAATTATTCAGTTGATCTGTCATTTGAATATTTCATTTTATCCTTCTGCAGATGCGAACAGGCAGGGGTGGGCGCGAGTGCCGCCAGACAGATGGTCCAGAAGACATTATGGGCCACAGCAGATCCTGTGTGTCTGCATATGTTCAGAGCGTTCCAGAAGAGACAGTCTCTTTGCACTACACCTGCCCTTCTGGACAGAGACTCTCACCATCTGGATCTGGTGGTGGCATGGCTAAATAAGGAGAGATCATGCACGTGAATCACACAAAGCTAGCGTAAGCATGATAATATAAACTTTTAAAAAATGTCAATCTCAGCTAAAAAATACTGCACTGCTTTTAGCGATGATAATGTATGATAGGGATAGTGTGTATGCAATGTTTATATTTAATGAAGTTTAGATGTTCTTTCATATAATTATTTTTGTTTACTGTTAACTTTACGTTTGCTATATATCATAGTTAGGGGTGTGTGATGTATATTGTCTACCGTAATCATTGTTTAAACAATATGCGGTCTTACATTTTCAAGTATATCGCAAAAGCCAAACAAAAACACACCCAAATAGTGGACGCATCCACTATGAGATGTAGGTTAGATTACTGCACAAGCACAGTTCACGCTTTTACTGCCTGATTTAGTCTATTAAAATACATTCAGAATCCCCCTTAATTTAAGATAAGCTGGCAAATATGCCTCCGTATGACTTTTGTATGTCTTTTATATTTATATCCCATAAGAGCAGGCCTACAGTTTTTTCTCCAATCATCAGTACGGCCACAAATGTGGTACTGATTTTATAAAACAGTCCAATAGACAAGAATTTAATATTAACTGACTTACATTTCAGACACACGTTCCTGTTTTTGCTCTGTTTTGTCAATAAAAATAGTTTTAAACAAAGCCACAGCAGAACTGTTTTGCATCTCTGAGTGTTTCATTACCGAATCAATCAGCCGTTTGAACGAATCGGTTGAATGAATGACTCAACAACTCATTCACGCAGTGCTCTGCCGCCACCTACTGGAGATTTGATGTTTGCGTTTATATATTTTTTCATCCTTTCCCCCAAAAAACATTTCAAATATCACAACTGAACTGTTTTTAAAACATCAAAATTTATGCGATTTATGCATTTGTAACTGCAGATCAAAGGAGAAGTCCATTTCCAAAACAAAGATTCACATGCAATGTACTCACCCCCTTGTCATCCAAGATGTTCATGTCTTTCTTTCTTCAGTCGTAAAGAAAAAATGTTTTTTGAGGAAAACATTTTAGGATTTTTCTTTATATAATGGACTGAGATGGTGCCCCAAGTTTGAACTTCCAAAATGCAGTTTAAATGCGGCTGTAAACGATCCCAGCCAAGGAAGAAGGGTCTTATCTAGCGAAACGATTGGTTATTTTCATAAAAATAATACTATTTATATACTTTTTAATGTCAAACACTCCTCTTGTCTTGCTCTGCCTGAACACTGTGTATTCTGGCTCAAGACAGTTAGGGTATGTCGAAAAACTCTGATCATATTTTCTCCCTCAACTTCAAAAATCATTTCAAAATCATCCTACATCGCTGCAGAAGTTCAGACCCAGTCTTCACAACGTGAACATGCAAAGAAGACCAGACACCCTTAACAAAAAAGGTGAAACAGCGATATAGGACGATTTCGAAATTGAGGGAGAACATGAGATGGGACTTTTTCGACATACCCTAACTGTCATGAACCGGAACAAAAACAGTCCAAGCAGAGTAAGACAAGATGAGCGTTTGGCATTAAAAAGTATATAAATTGTATTTTTGAAATGAAAATAACCAATCGTTGCGCTAGATAAGACCCTTCATCCTCAGCTGGGATCATTTACAACTGCATTTTGGATCATTTGAAGCCGCATTTACACTGCCTTTTGGAAGTTCAAAATCGGGGCACCATAGCAGTCCATTATATGAAGAAAAATGCTAAAATGTTTTCCTCAAAAAACATAATTTCTTTACAACTGAAGAAAGACAGACATGAACATCTTGGATGACAAGGGGGTGAGTAAATTATTTGTAAATTAATCTGAAGAAAAATGAAAGCTGTGTCATTTTCTATTGCAATAATATTCCACAATATTACTGTTTTTATTGTCTTTTTGATCAAATAAATGCAGCCTTGGTGAGCATAAGATAAGTCGCCTCTGAGAAGACTTTCCCATTCCTCTGATGTTACAAATTCAGACTTTTCCATCTACCTCTACTCTAACACGTAACACCCACTTTTCCTGATCCGATCAGTTCCTGATGGATAAAATCACGTCCAGCCCAACGATTTTTCCTTACTGAATTCTATTTCACCCTGAAATAAATCAGCAAAATGCACTGGAAGTGGCATTTCATGTTGACTTCAAAAAAAACAACAACACTCTTTTCATTTTCCATGCACCTAGTTTATTTGTCCACATATATCTTATTTCAACTACACTGCCATGTTCACACACAGGAACAAACATCATCTTGTGTATAACATCTCTCTGACACTCTAAAACAGTCCTGTAATGCCATGTTTAAGAAAAGACAGAAGCAATTTCCAGCTCCACCATGAACTTCCCATGTAACATTCCAGCTTTAGATTCCACCTTTTACTGAGATGACAGAGGCATCGTTCAGAGACGGGCTTATCTGTAATCCAGAGGAGGGATTTGGCCTTTATTTTCTGATGACGAGGTGTCAGGCAGGTTACCAAGGATTAACATACAGATTTGAAGTAATCATTTCTCCAGTTTCCCGCACAACGGCAAGAAATATAAATAAATACAGAGTTTATCCTGCGATACAGCCTTCAAACGTTCATCAATCTCACTCAGTGAGCAATGAGGCTTATTTTATACTTCTCTTAATTCCAGGCGCAGTGTGATATTACTTATTTACTTACTTAACAAACTTCACAGACAGAACAGACGGTGGGCCATTACTTACAAATCATTTAGGTTTGCAGTGTGGCTTTGTCTCCACCAACTGAACTGCACTTGACACACTTAATTACAGAACAAAAACCTTCATTCAATATTAAGCCTCTCCTTGTCTTTTGATGCGAGTTTTCCGCCATGTGTCAAATCTGGTTTTCCAGCATTTTCCTGTTTGTCATGTGGTACAGACATCGATGCACTAGCTGGATCGTAATGCGTTATGGCAGCTGAAGGGAGGCTTCAAAGGGAACTTCTAAAATGGAGTGTAAGAGGGAAGCTTTCAAAGATAAACCAAAAACGTCACCCGTACTCAAAGAGCATGTGAAAAAGATTCCGCCGTGAACGGCTTCCATAAGATTTCTCTTTGCAAAGAGGGCACATGGTGTCATGTTGAATTTGATCTAAACTTTTTTTAAAGGATGCTGCTCTAAAAGGTGCTAATTTTAAACTAAACCACTACTAAACTACTAAACACATTCCTTTAGCTAAAAGGTTAATTATATTCTAATTAAAAATGAAATAAAACAAAAGCATTTGGCCTTTCAAGTATTTCTCAATTAAATGATTGGGTAGTCTTTACCTCATGATTTTTAGATATAATAGATTAAGGCCTGCTGATTCAACGCAGAGAGGCAGGTCTGTAATTAAAATTAGCTGTACAATTTCCTTTTATTTCTCCAGGCCTAACTTTGTGTTCATGTTCAATTCTAAAAAGCTTATTACAGTTATCCAGCCAAGAACCATTAGTGGTTTTTCTTGTCAATATTGTACTAAGAATAATATTAGCAACACAATAGACTACAGTGGGTCTATTAGGCTGCTTTTATTCTGCATGCTGTAGAGTGTCAATATTTTAATTCACGTCCATTCTTGTAATATTAACCTGAAACATGCTCTAACAGACTGCGTTTACATTAAATCAAGCACAACTATACTTTAAGAGAAGGGCAACACCATCAAATACAGTTGAGGTCAAAAGTTTACATACATCTTGCAGAATCTGCAAAATGTTAATTATTTTACTGCAATAAGAGGCTTTACTTATGTTATATTTTATTGAGTACTGATCTGAATATATAAGATACTTAACATTAAAGTCGTTTACACATAGTCAACAAAGAAAATAACGAACTGTGTTGTTACCTGAATGATCCACAGCTGTTTTCTGTTTGTTTGTTTGTTTGTTTGTTTAGTGCTAGTCTTGAACAGTTAAACTGCCAGCTGTTCTTTGACTTTTTAGCATTTTTGTATATTTGAACCCTTTCCAACAATGACTGTATGATTTTGAGGACAACCGAGGGGCTCCAGAAAGAAAAACAATGCATTAAGAGCCAGGGGTGTAAACTTTTGAACAGAATGAATGTGTGTACATTTTTCTTATTTTGCCTAAATATCATATTTTTTTTCATTTAGTACTGCCCTTCAGAAGCTACAGAAGATACACAGACAAAATGAGCTAAATTTACCCTCAAAAAATCTTCACTCCATGTGTTTCCTTCTGAAGCATCAGTGAGTGTTTGAACCTTCTGTAATAGTTGCATATGACCCCCTTAGTTTTATTTACCGAGTTGATGACAGATGATGTGAAAAATTCGAAAATAGTTACAAGTTACCTATTAAAAAGAAAAGCTGAACATAAATTCACAAATAAATATATATTGTTTACATCGTTACTGCCTTGAGTTATTACTTTGGAATAAATGTAAAATGCTTAAAAACATTAAAAAACTTAATGAGATTCATAGTGTAAGTAATGTTTATTTAATGTGACATGTATTTAGATTTAAAAAAAGAAAAAAAAAAAAAAAAAAAAAAGGACTTTGATTAGCAGCATCTATGCATCTAGATTGACCTCAATCTTCATTCTTAACATTGCATTAACCCTCCCTGACTTTCTATACTGAGTTCATTGTGCTAGAACTTTCACTAGTACAAAGTTGAATCTTTTTGAGCATGTTTATCAGCTCTTTCTCTCGGCAGGTAATGCTGCTGCCTACCAAAATGGAAATTTTTCGACACTGTTAAAAATTGAATGTGTAATCCCGCAGTTGTTAAAACATCACAGCTTCCTGCCACATGCCAGGGAAAATTTGTAAATGGCACCCTACCACTTTGAGAACTCGGTTGGACACTTTAGCGGCTAATAAAATGGCTGTTTTGCAAAACTAGGTAGGACTGAGTAAATGTGTGCTCTGACAACTAACACAGCACCTAGAGCACTCTCGTGCCTCCCCGATCTACCTCTATTATCGACTTTGCCTTGATTAAAATAATTGTTCTCCGGTGGCAAGATGCTAATTAACAATATTGGACTTGAGTGTGCTGACTTCTAAGAGCTCACGAGCTTGACAGGTTTAACAAAATATTAATTGTTTGTGGCAGTTTACATGAGTGTAAATTGAGCAGTCTAACATGTTAACCAATGAAACTCGGACGTTTACCCAGACGTTGTTAATTAGCACTGTCAGGCTAGTGCTATATCGAGATTATTCCAGGTGCACCATTCAATGCGCCAGTCAAATTTGTTGTCCCTTCACGTTTGAGACGTGTGGTGTATTTGCATTCTGTGATATGGGTTTGTAGCCTCACACGGTAATTTCCCTGTGGGGCTTGACTTAATGTCCTATTCCCGTACTATGGAAAAAAACGAAGGAAATGCCATAGCCTGCGGATAGAGCTTCAGCCATGCTGCTGTCAGAAACACATAATGAGTCCTTAGTCACAGCCCAAGAAGTGCTGTGTTGACGTCCTTCACGAGAAGAGCTTCTTTTTTGACTCAGGCTAATTGTTTTCATGTGCTGTTTATTCCACCTTGATTACTTTCCATCTTTAACAAAAAAACACTGTATTGTATTTCTACTTCCCTCGCTTTTCGCTAACATTTCTCATATTGATGTGAATTCGCTCATGTGTTTGTAGCATGTTTGCACAAACACATAATATCTTGGGTTTATATTAAAGTCTCTGAGGAGATGTGTGGTGCTCTTTCAATTTTCCCCTACACACATAATTTATGTTCTTCCTTTCTTCACGAAAAGCAAGCAAATGAAAAAGAGAGTGAGGAAAGAGCAGTAAATAATAATAAGAAAAAAAGAACAACACTGATGGCTTGTGAAGGACCCAGGTGTCTAGAGAGTAAAAGTCCGCCGATCTTTTTTCTTCCCCCGAAGACACATTTTACGCTCCTAACACGGAAATGAAAGCTGTAATGGCTTTGATTTCGCCATTAAAAGAACAAAACCACAACAGGAACTTGATGCTCAGAGGATTTGAGGCACACAGGAGATCTCAGGTCAGGATGTTCCATGTCTATTCAATTTCTGACCAAGTCACGCTAGGATTTAGAATGCTGCCAGGATCTCTTTTTCTCACCGGCGGCCATTTTGACAGCAAAACACAAGCTTGTTATATGCCATCAATCCTCATGAACCTAAATATTTTGTGTCGTTCTGCTTCCAAACCCCCTACTGTCTCTTTGCGGCAGCTAATTTGTTGTCCAGACACGAAACTGTCTGGGAAAGCTTGCTTAAGCAGTTATGGTGTAGAAAGACTGCTGAGAGAAATGTGGGCTAATGGATTCTAGTTGGAGGGGGGAACACTTGGGAGCATGTCGAGGCATAAATGTTTACGTTCTCGTGGCATTGGAGACAGAGGACACGGCCTTGATGCTTGCAACTTGCAAAGTGCTTCAAAACCCGGGTGAGCTCGCCACAAACCTCTCATTATTGTTGTGACGACGGAGTGATACATGAGGCACGTTTAAAAAAGTGAAGCTTCAGGGCTGAGGGGATTTCAAGGCCCTGTGATCAAGCACTGTGGCTTAATACACCATCATCACACGGTGGCGTTAAAGAGGGACGGAGGCACACTCTTCCTACTTCCCCTCACTACCGCATATCTTCACTCATTATTCTGCGTTTTCGTGTAGAGCGCCTCACTTGGAGTCTGCAGCGGGCGAGGGGGCTGTCAAAATGAAAGCATGAAGAAAGCTATTGTTTCCTCGCCGTGCACTTGCCCAGGGAATAGAGACTCGTGTATGCACGAATCACAGAGTAAAAATCCACATAAAATAGAGGGGAAGGATCGGAAGGAAAATATGTTGCGTGCTGTTGGGCTTCTACTGGCCTAAATTTTCAACCCCACACACTAGGGCTCTGGTCCAAAACTTGCCCACATAGGATGCATTTAAAGGCATAATTATGCTGTCTTCAAAGATGCCTTTTTCTGCCCAAATTCTAAAGCCTCACTGCATGTAGTACAGCTCACGGATAATCCTAGAATGCACTGCAGCTGGCTCCCTTAAAATCCATTCCAAATGGCTATAAAAAAGATTATAAAAAAGAAAGTGGTGATTATAAATACTATTCAAACACTAAAAGTTAATTAAAAAGCAAAACATCAAAATAAAATGGAATTAGGGCTGGCAAACAATTAATCGCGAAGTTTAAATTTGCCTAATATATGTTTGTGTACTGTGTGTAATTATTATGTATATATAAATACAAGCACATTCATGTATATATTTAAAGGGGTCATCGGATGCCCATTTTCCACAAGTTGACTTAATGAAAAGTCTATAATATACTTTGGTTAAATATTCTCAATGGTTGTGTAAAAAACACCCTTTTTACCTTGTCAAAATGAGCTCTGCAAAAATCATCCCATTCTGAGGGACTGTTCCTTTAAATGCAAATGAGCTCTGCTCACCCCGCCCCTCTCTTCTCTCTGTGAAGTGACGAGCTATGCTCGTAGAGATTGTTTACTTTAGCCGCATTTAGCATGTTTAGCCACGGAACTTGCTAACTAGCACATTATTAGAGAAGGTGACTGCAGAGATTCATAAAAAAACCCTTATACTCACTTCTGCTGTAAGTAAAGCTGGATCACGAATGATTTGCGTGAACATAGACGCATTTATGTAGATCGGGAGGCGCATTCCCTTCACAAACAAACGTAATCCACTGCATCTTCAG
>JAHKKF010532080.1:17146-27747 GCA_019740295.1 Labeo calbasu
GTGAACGAATGACTTTTATGGTTCAGTTCTTTTTAGAGAATTAAAAACATACAGGGGAACCAGTGTAGCCTGAATCTTGAACAAATGACTCTTATGATCCAATTCTTTTTAGTGAATCAAAAACATACAGTGCAACCAGTGTTGCCTGATTTGTAAATTAATGACTTTTTATGATTCAGTTCTTTTTAGAGAATTAAAAACATACAGTGGAACCAGTTTAGCCTGAATCCTGAACAAATGACTCTTATGGTCCAATTCTTTTTAGTGAATCAAAAACATACAGTGCAACCAGTGCTGCCTGATTTGTGAACGAATTACTCTTATGGTTCGGTTCTTTTTAGACAATCAAAAACATACAGCACGACCAGTGTAACCTGAAGCAGTGGAAGCAGTGTAGCCTGAATCCTGAACAATTGACTCTTATGGTCCATTTTTTAATTTTTTTTTATTAAATTAAAAAACGTACAGTGCAACCAGTGTTGCCTGATTCGTGAACGAATGACTGTCGTGGTTCGGTTCTTTTTTGTGAAAGAAATTTAAAAATACAGCACTACCAGTGTAGGCCGAATCCAAACGGATGACTCTTATAGTCCGATTTTTTTAGTGAATCAAAAACATACAGTGCCTGATTCACGAACTAATGACTTTCACAACATGGATCGTTTTAGTAAATCAAAAACATACAGCACGACCAGCGTAACCTGATTCCTGAACAGATGATTTTTATGGTCCGATTCAGTGAATCAAAAAATATAGCACAACTATCATAATATGACTCCTGAACTATCACTCACAATACGGTTTTAGTATATATAAAAAAAAAAAGAAAACGTACAGCTTGACCAGTGTAGCCCGATTCCCGAACGGATGTCTATGGTCCCAGTATTTTTAGCAAATCAAAAACATACAGTGCAACCAGTGTAGCCCGATTCCTGAACGGATGACTCTTATGGTCTGGTTCTTTTTAGAGAATCAAAGAATCAAAGAGAACCAATGTAATATGACTCCCAAACTAATGATTCTTACAACACATATTGTTTTAGTAAATGAAAAACATGCAGCATGACCAGTGTAGCCCGATTCTGAAACGGATGACAAAAAGAGTAGCCTGATTCCCGAATAAATGACTCCTATAACCTGGTTCTTTTTAGTGAATCAAAAACATAGAGCACAACCAGTGTAGCCTGATTCCCGAACGGATGACTCTTATGGTGTGATTCTTTTTAGTAAATCAAAAACATACAGGGCAACTACTGTATTATTTCTTCCGAACTAATGACTCTCACAACACAGACTGCTTTAGTAAATCAAAAACATACGACCAATGTAGCCTGATTCACAAACAAATATGACACAGTTCTTTTTAGTGAATCAAAAACATACAGCTCAACAAGTGCAATATGATTCCGGATGTAACGACTCATATGACATAGTCAGTTTTAGCAAAGAAATATATATATATATATATGTAGCCTGATTCCTGACTAAAAACCTCTCTAACTAAACTGAATCCATCAAAGAAATTACTGAATCAACATTATTCACACAAAAGAAAAATTAAGCAAGTTTTGTGTCAGTCTCAGTATCAACAATAGCAATATCACATGAGCAAGAGAGCAGTTTGCCAACAGCAGAACTGTGATATAACAACTCTTATACAACACTTCAACAGACAAGAAGTTATTATTGCAGTTACTTACAATTTGGACACATTGCCAGTTACTTTAGTGTTGCGTAAAAAGAAATATTTTGGGAGAGAGAAGGGAGACATAACAGGCTAAACTCAAAGCTGCATCACCCACATGAGCACTCAAAATCTTTGCAAACCACTGCACCGCATCTCTAAAGTCCAAAACATTCTCAGAAGCGCTGCTGGGTTTGACCGCCCCCCGTCGAACTATATACGTGCTCTACTAGCTCTACTAGCGCTCGGCTGTGATATGAGACATCCTGTTGACAGTATTAGCTGGAGAAGCTTGATTTGATCAGCCCTATTACAGCGATAACAACGTGATCTGGGAGCTGGGACCGGCACAGATAGGCTCCTCACCCACATCTGCAGCTGACTGATTTAGCGCATCAGTGTACATGTCAAGACTGCTGTGTCAAGGAGGTCTGGAATAAGATTAGGACATGCAACTTTTTTAATTGAGAAAACTCTGGTGATGAAGCTGGCAGTTGGCAGCTGTTATAAATCTCATTCATGCTTGGCAAGAGCATTTGCAGATCAGTGTGATCAAAAGCAACTCAGGCAGCTGATCTACTGCAAAAAGGTTCGTTTCAGCTAAAAGGCTGATTTTGTCACAGATTACAAGACCATCAAAAATGCATTAAACGCTGCAACTGGGGAACGGTCGCTGAAAAGCAAAGAGCCAAAATGTCTCGTTTATGGACGAGCCCTTTGGTTCTCAATGCCCTCACTGTTTAAAGGCTCTTGGGAATCTTTCTAAAATCAATGAATAATTGCATTAGTGTCATATGCTGCATGTCAGTCTGCTCTCGTCCTTCTATAGGAACGGCAGATCATTAAAGACAGGGGCAAAATGCATTTAAATGTGAAACGGATTTTATGAGAAAGGCTTGAGAGACAGAAAATCACCATTTCCTCACAATTTAATTACGCTGAATCTTAATCTTCCCATCTTTCCACAGTTACAGCTTTTCTGAAAATGCGAACAAAGTCGTTATGAACTCCACAAGGCCACCAGGTTGTTGCTATACATTTGAGCACAATCCTTTTGTTCACATACTAAGAAAGCATGCAAATATATTACAGAAAAAACAGAGTCATTTGCATTTTCAACAATATACAATGAAGTGAGATATGGGACAGCCCTCAGAGGACACCCGAGCGCTTATTCCCAATAATATGGCATGTGTACAAAACAGTAAGCATTCTTGTCAACAATTAAAGCTGTGAAGAAACGCAATTTAGATATGTTTGGCAGAAAAGAGGAAAATGGAGGAAATGTTCATTTTCTCTGATGCCACTTGGCTTATGGTGGTTCAGTCATTAGTCCAATGAGGAAAATGGTTTAACCAGACCATAGATAATCCAGACCTAGAGAAGCCAGCTTGGAGGTGCTATTTTGGCAAAATATGTGGATTTCTCAGAGAGAAAGTGGCTTTATCTCTGAAAAATAAAAGCTGGGAGAGATGAAAGCATATGGTTTATTCTTATTATAGTTCAATGGAAGCATAATTATAGCCTTGAAATAGATTGGAAAGATTTTGGGAGGTGCTGTTTGGCTTCTTAGAGTCCCCCTGTGACTTAAGCATATCTTAAAACAAACAGGCGCAAAATTTGGAGCTAAAGAGAGCAGATAATCATAATTACGTTATGCAAACGTTGTAGGATTCTCACTGTGGGTAATACGTTGAAATACTGTAATGATTTACTTTCATCCATGTTCTATTTTAAGATTAAAACTTGAATTATGCAGCATAATTGAGATATATAACACCTTCAAATAGCATCTCACTGTATTTCTTGAATATGCCCTTAATTTCACCCGATAAGCTTCAGGTAGTTCAAATCTCCTGCCAAGAGGATTTGTCCTTCTAATTAGCACTTGAGGAATTACCTGCAAAGAACAAAAAGGTGTTAATGTCTATTTCCTTTTGAACTTTAATAAACAATGATGAGTGCATTAGTGCCGTTGGATACAGGTGAAACAGAATGAAAAAAGTCAATGACTAGCTCACGAATTGTTAAAATAAGCATCAAATAGGTCTTAAATAAAATAAAATAAAAAATAGAGCTGCAAGCAGTGCTTACCAGGTTTCAAAAACTTTAAGACATTTAAGCACATTACATATTATTTTGCAAGCCTGTAACCAACTAAATCAATCATTTCAAAATGCATTTTTGGCAAATACACGTAATTTGCCATGCAAATATGATGTTTTTTAATGTTTATGACTGTTAGCACCAGCTGTGGTTTTGATCTCCCAAAAACGTTGCGTGCTTGTTTAGAATCACCTGTCGCATGTGCTCACCAGGTTTTGTGAGGTTTTGAGTTTTCGTTTAGGCTTTATGGGCTTTTGGGCATTTTTGGACAATCCCCTTTTTTAAACTACCCCGCTATAGCTTCCTAAGGGTAAATGTCAACTTTTTTTTGAAAATTATTGACACAGACAGTCCAGAGAATTGCACTGCAGTGTTTTACTCCAGATTAAGCGAAAAGTAGTTTTTTTTTTGCATTTTCTCATTCATTTAGCAGTGGTTCTAGAGGCAAAGTTGTTCAGAATGTGGAGGTCCATCGTACGAATACTGTGCGTATGTATAAAAAACCTTGCAGTATATAATCATTTATGCCCTTGAAAAATGTGATGTCTCCCCCCAGTGGTCGATTTCTTTCATATTTCTCAGACTTTTAAGGCCGCGAGTCAAACAGGCTCACCAAGTTTCATTTCCGATCGACCTTCGTTAACCTTGTCTAATAAGTCTATGACGCCCATGTTTTTTGAGATACGCAAATGTCCTCAGAGCCACTTGTGTCATTTTGGACCAAGACCATGTGTACCAATTTTCATGTCAATAGGACAAACGGGTGTATGGTTATGGCCATTTATATGTTTTTTTCCCTCTTATAGCACCACCATGTGGCTGAGCTTCTTGACTTTTTGCACATGACCTCAGATTCAGCTCCTACATACATGTTGTAAACTTGGCGAAAACATTTTATTCCATTAAAAAGTTACAGACATTTTAGTAAAAGCAGCCCTGCCCTTTTCAAACTTTTTGGCCTCCCTTTGCGACGGAGAGTCGAAAGCTCTCGAAAGAATTTTTTTTGATAAGTATTGCACTGGTTTGGTTCCGATCGGGCAAAAAATCTAGGACTAGTTTGCAAGAAATGCAAAATACTCAAATTTCGTGACGTGAGCCAAGGATTCCAATGACGTAAGACAGGACCGGTTTAGGAGTCATACTTTTGATCACTGTAGCGCCCCCGTCAGGTCGACTGGGGCGAGCTTTGGTGACATTGTAGACGGTGTTAGTACTACCATCCCTTCAAGTTTCAAGTCTTTATGACTTATGGTTTGGTCTGCACGATCAGTTTTATGTGGAGATTGCTGATCCTTGGCCATTCTAACAGTTACAATAGGGTTTAAAATAAATAATCAGATTACATTTTTAAATCACTGTCAATGGTAATTGCGTCATCAACCAGCAGGGGCTATAACAAGGCTATGTTAACCAGGCAAAACACTTCGAAGCCTTCGTGCATAAAGTCAGAAAATGCTTGAAGAGAAAGAAAATCATAGAAATTCAAGGCTAACAGCAGTCTTTCATCTTAACTGGGACGCATTTTAATTGTTTCATTGTTATTTATTAAGTTCCTGGCTTGGTCCTAATTAGCTAAATGCTAGCAGCAGGAAACTTGAGATTCATCTTTAGTTTGTTAACATCTTTATCAGTTCATTATCGCCCCCCTCCTCCTCAGCGGATGATGGTTTTACCCTCGAAAACAAACAACATAAATCATTAAAATATGCTTTCATTAAAGGAGCACCAAGACACCTTATTATTTTCAGAAGAACGCTGAGAGAATCCTGATGACACAGATCACATACTGCTCGCTACACTTTTTTAAAAACTGACAGATGCAGGTCCGTTCTGGCTTTTCATTTCACTTGGGAAAAAACATTTTCCAGTAAGAAAATAAATAAATAACCACACACACACACACTCCAAACCCCAGTGAGGAGAACACTTTGACCATGTTACATCATTTACCTGGAACACAGATGACTTAACCCAATAAACTGTTGGGTTTAGCAATAAAGTCTGTGTGATGAGAAGTTGTATCGGAAAAACTCACAGTAACACACTGACAGCAAGACTGCATTACATCACCAGCCTGCAGCACTACCCCCAGGGCCTAACTGTTCTGCCTGAATAAAACACCAGCCTAAAGTCCATACTCTGTGCGTTATCTCAGCATATGACAAGAGAAAACACCCACACAAATACACCGTATGGTCACCATCAAGCATGAACTGTCCCTGTGTGCACCGCTACGTACATTATGAGATTACTATTGAAAACCCTCTGATATTTATGCTTATTAAATAATTCATTGAGGGAGGCCTGGTGCTGAAACGTTTGATGATCCTTTTGTGCTTTTTGTATAATAAAAAATTCAAAAATCTTTAAGAAGTGAGTGCGGATTATGCTAGTCATTACAATGTTTACTGATCTACACACCTAAATTATGGTTGAGCGGAACGATTTCAAATCTTCTTGATAGAATTTTTATGTATAAATTATGCATAGATTACATTACTGCATTCAAGACTGAATTCAAAGTTGCATTGAAAAATCAATTTCAGAATGTTCACCTGCTTAATGTCACAAAGAATCTGAAAATGTTCATATAAAAATAAAATGTAAAAAAATATATATGACATGAATTTTTTCTAATAAAACAATTATTTACTATGACTATTTACTGCATTATATTATATTATATTATATTATATTATATTATATTATATTATATTATTTTATTTCAGGACGTTCACCTGTTTAAAGTCACAAATATTCTTAATTTTTTCAATTTACTAAAAATAATAAAATGTTAAAATATTCTATTCTATTCTATTCTATTCTATTCTAGGCACAGAAATTAATTTTACAATGTTCACCTGCTTAAAGTCACAAATCATCTTAACATTTTCTAATAAAAATAAAATGTAAAAAAATATATATGATATTATTTTTTTTCATTTTTCTAATACAAAATATGTAAAGACTATATATTACATTATATTATATTATAGGAATGAAACTGAATTAAAAGTTGCTTTGAAAAAAGATTCAAATATTATATTATATTACATTATATTATAGACAAAAATAATGTCACAAAGAATCTGAAAATGTTCTAATAAAAATAAAATGTAAAAAATATATATGATATGACTTTTTTCTAGAACAATTATCCACAGACTATATTATATTATATTATATTATATTATATTATATTATATTATATTATATTATATTATATTATTAGAATGAAACTGAATTAATTTCTGAAAGTTCACAATGTCACAAATACTCCTAATTTTTCATTGGTCTAATTAAAAGAAAAAAAAAAAAGACGTTCAAAGTATATTTTATTGTAAGCATAAAACTGAGAATTAAAAGTTGCTGTATAAGCTTAAATATGATATTAATGATTTTGTGCCATCACACTTGTTTTATTTTTTACTTTCCTCAAATGTTGTTTATTTTCAGTTTCAGATCCCAGATTTTCAGTGTGGTCTCAGGCGTTTGGACTGCACTGTATGTACGCGTGCGTATGTGTTGTGCATGTTGGATGTGATTTTTCTTGTCCACCCTTTGATTATCTGCCTGTCTGTGCAATGCAATGCTATAGGGACAAAATTGTTTTCCAAAGCAATTTGCAATTTAGACAAAATGTCATCAGCGCTATTGGATCAAATTACAGGCATTAGTCAGCCGCCATTTTCATTCACACCTCTCATTTGGATCTCACGTCTATAATTCTCAGCATTCAAGTCAAGTCTTGACGTAATTCATTTTCTTGCCAGCGGTCTGCGAGGTCCAACACTTCCCTTGAGCAAGTCACTGAAACTGACAAAGAAAGCAAAGCACAGAAGTGCCGAGCAGACTGTCGATATCCCCCGACCATGACAATCTGCACGCAAACCTAATGCGTTGTTTTTTCAGGCAACTCATTATTAGCATGTAAACATGGGCAGAATTAGAAGAGGACAAAGGCCTGGAGAAACAAAAACTAGGAAGCTACTTCACTGCCTTCTAAAAAAGCATCCCAACCATTACGGAATGTCGCAAGTAACCTAATCTTCTGTTGTAGATCATGATCATGTAGCACTTTAAGCTTCAAAAGAGTTGAAAAGCTCATCTAGTCTGTCATCAGCATCGCCTATTTCACAACAAAGGTGAGAACGATAAGAATTGTCATCAGCATTAGTAGGTGAAATGATGCAATTTTGTCTGGGAGTTGAACAGCACTGTGCCACTGGCACTATGCGAGCGGTGACTTATGGGAAATAGCATGCCTATGTGTTATTAGCACTTGTTGAGTTATTGCTTTAGATACAATCTCATAACTGTCATAGCCACCATGGCAGTGCACTCAATGAAATTGCACCAAATCTCATATCTTTTTCTTCTCTTTGTTCCTCTCAACATGTTTCCATTCTGTTACACTCCTCTCTGGCTGCCACTCTCTGGTCTGAATGTACTGTGAAAGCATCTCTGTTGTTGTTAAAATACTAGCGCTATCCAGTGTAGCTTTGTTCTTTGAAATCGCACCTGATAAGTGGTGCTGGTTAAAATCCGACAACGGATCAATTTGACCCTCGGATTATACATTTTGTTTGTTCTGGTCAACAAAAGAGGGAAAGATACTTATCTTTTCCCATTTGTCTCACTACAGACAGGCTTCAAGAAAACGGGTGGATTTTCTTTGCCCTGGGGACTCTAAAACCCTTATTTGGTAAAATTGACTTTTTATTTGTGCCTTTAACCCATGTCACAAAGATCAATGATGTCTTATCACATGGACTGGGTTGTTTAATGTTAATGTTACCCTAGTAAAACAAGAAACAATAATCAAAATGTCTGTTTTTCTAAAGCAGGGATTTCCCACCCAGATTTTCTGCTAAACCAGGGACCCCCTAAAATAAAAATGCTTTTATTTAGTACACAGTTACACTATATAGCCGGCCGTGGGAAAAAAAAAAGCTTGCTTAAACAAGCTAAACTAATTTGTTGGTCTCAGGATTGCATTTTGGGTGGCTTTAGGAGTTTTGAGGCAGCAAAACCATGAATTACCAGCTTAGGCCTTTTCCACACTAATACGTTTTCGTTTGAAAATGCATCTTTTTCTATCAGTTTTGGCCTTCCGTCTACACGGAGACTGTGTTTTTCGTCACTGAGACGAAAACGAAGCTTTTTGAGTAGATAAATTTGATGCTTTTCACATTACTATGCGGTTACAATTAACAGAGCCCAAACTTAAATTTAATTACTATTTATTTTTAAATATAACAAATCAATGCTCAACTTAAAAAAAAAAAAAGAGCAAAGATGTAAAAATGCACATGATGCAGTTTTTAAATTAACTTATAAATTATAAAATTTCCATTTGTTGTTTCTTTTTTTCAGAATGGTATTATAATTCAGTTAAAAAACTTTAAGAACATTATTACATAGTCAGCATGTTCTAGGTTCCTACAACCGACAAAGGTGACTATTATGTCGCTGTGTTGTCCAAATAGAACAAGATTTACATTTGTAATTTATGGTTTTATATTCTATAGAATACACTGGTGCTGTAAGGTTATGTCTTACTGTAAAGTGTACGTACACATAAAAATACGTTTCAAAATACAATATCAGTATCAAGAAAATTGGTGTCAGTAAGATTGTCTTTTAAAGAAATACTGTTATTCAGAGTGGATTCGATAAATTTAATATATATGTTTGTTTGTTTTTTGTCAAATGAAGACCAAAATTTAAAAATCGTAAGGTTTAGTTTTTTTTCTATTTTTAATAGTTCGTAAAACCTACTTTTTCGAACTCGTCCTAGACGGTTTGTCTGATTTCCACCAAATTTGGCACAGACCATCTTCAGATCATGCTGGCAAAAAGTTATGGAATTCAAGTTGATTAGTCAAACTGTTATCAAATAACGTGTGAATGATTTTTACGAAAAGCACGCAAAAAAGGATGTGAGGCTATATCACCGAAACAGTTTGGCGTATTGAGACCAAACTTGGTGTGTTATATCAAGCATGACCTGAGGCTACTTGCAGTGTTTCAGTGCAGTGCCACCTAGTGGTCAGGAGAAAAATGGCTATTTTGCTTATAACTTCTCAAAACTTTTCTCTTTAGATTTGGTGCTTCATGCCGAGTCAAACCATATCCAATTTTCCCATGTCAGCCATTTTGGGCATCGGCCATGTTGAATTTTGTTGCAAATTGCTATACTTTACGAACGCATTGACGTATCACAACTCGGTATGTGTCTTCAGCACCATGCCCTGGCAGTACTCAAAAAGTTTGAATGTAGCACCATCTTGTGGTCAAAAGTTATAATGAAATTTAGAAAACTGCTAATAACTTTTGTTTAAATTAGCCTACTCTAATGAAACTGGTCTTGATATATTCCCTGGATCATGCTGAGAACACTGATACCACTTACGCCATAATTGGATGAACTTCCCGTCTGCCATTTTGATTTATGTTGAAAACCTACTTTTTCAAAATCCTAAACTGTTTGTCTGATTTTCACCAAATTTGACTCGGATCATCTTCAGACCGTGCTGACAAAAAGTTACAGATTTGGTGTCGATATACAGTAGAAAGCGGTTTTTGTTCAGCGCATCACCGAATTTGCTGGAAAGATGCCCAAACTGCATTTGAGGCTGTATCTCTGCAAAGCTTTGACATATTTACGCCAAACTTTGTATGTTCCATAGGTTTTGATATATTACTTGGATCATGCCGAGAACACTGATACCAATTATGCCATAATTGGATGAACTTCCTGTCCGCCATTTTGATTAATGCTGAAAACGTACTTTTTCGAACTTCTCCT
>JAHKKF010532081.1:0-17277 GCA_019740295.1 Labeo calbasu
AATGAAAAATAAAAATCTTACTGACCTCAAAATTTGTACAATATAGTATAATATAATATAATATAATATAATATAATATAATATAATATAATATAATAACACATACATTTATTAAGAATTAGTTATGAATAATTTATTATCATAGTTCATTTCTTTTAGCTTTTCATTTTATTTATTTATTCATTCTTTTTTTTTTTACCTCATCATTCACCTTCTAAAAAAGCATAATAATTCCTCTCCGGATCTTCCATATTTCACCTACAAAATGTTCTATAATTCACAATTAGAAAAGCTTTCCATACAAATACCACACAACCACACACACACTTACTCGTCACCAGTCCCACACTCTACATGCCTATGACAAAAAGAAGCAAAAAGTCGTCCACAAATCACTCTCACACCCCTGAGAGACAAAACCCCGTCATGCCCCGTCTCCTCTAGCGGCTCTGGAGACCCGCGCGTCCCGGGGGTCTTATGTAAGACCTGGCGGCATAGCGTGGCCACTCTTTGCAGGCCAGTGTAAGCTTGGCACGGTCCCTGCGCTCCACTGCGGGGGAAAATAAACCATGGATTGAAAACGCAAACAGCCCAGGTCAGCAGCAGGGCCTGGCCATTATTAAAGCATGTTTTCCCAGCATTGATGGATGCGGTGCAGTTATTGAATGGAGAACAGCGTCCCCACCCTGAGCTGCAGTCGCCACTCACGCGCTTTCTCACACACGACCGCATGCCACACGTGCACTTTATCCAGTGCATGAGAGTCAGCCGGTCAACCGACATACGTTTTATATATGAGGTCTGGTGTGCGTCTACTCGTAAACCTCAGTTACCTAATCTGAGTGTTACAAGTTCCCTCATTGGGCTGCCAAAACCTAGTGATTCATCACTGCCATTGAAGGATAGGCAGACATAGAGGGAGTCAGGGGGAGGTATTCTTCCTCTATACATGTTGGCCGGCACCCAAGAACATTCTGTACCATTCAGATGAGCGGACAGGAAATGGCGTTTACATTTTTACACTCCTTTCGGTCCAAGCCTACAAACCCACCTCCCCAAACACACACACACATACATTGTACACCACTTACAGACACTAAACACAACCAGCTGTAAGCCAGTAATCCAACCGAAAAGACAGAAAGAGAAAGCCAAGAGTCAAAAGGAGAGATAGAGCAAGAGAGAGAAGCTTTGTCACGCCCCTAAACTGTCAGTCTATAGCAGTCTTCCTTTGCTTCAGGCAACAAACTGTTAGTTCAACAGCAAGTCTGAACTGATGTTTTGTCAGTTCATATTAACGCGCTGTACTTCACAGAACCTTCTTAGAAACCTCTAATTAATTATACTCGCAATTAGACAGAGGCAAAGCACATCCTGTGTCCGAACACATTCCAATAGGAATGTATTTTGGCTCAGGGGCTGCTCTTTCATTGCTCTGGAGGCCAGGTGATGTTCCAAGTTATGATTCTATTAATGATTGTCTGCCCAAAATGTAACTTGGTAAATAAAAGTAAGCACAAATGAGAAAAGAGAAAAGACACAACTGAAAAAAAAAAAAAAACAACTAAAACCAGCCAACCAGTTTAGGCTGGTTTTAGCTGTTTTTTTTTTTTTTTTCAGTAGTGTCTTCTCTGGAGTTTTTGNGATTCTATTAATGATTGTCTGCCCAAAATGTAACTTGGTAAATAAAAGTAAGCACAAATGAGAAAAGAGAAAAGACACAACTGAAAAAAAAAAAAAAAACAACTAAAACCAGCCAACCAGTTTAGGCTGGTTTTAGCTGTTTTTTTTTTTTTTTTCAGTAGTGTCTTCTCTGGAGTTTTTGAAGAGATCTCACCACGATCTCTTCTGGAATCAAAAGAAGCTATTTTGATCTAAAAATCTTTTCTCATTTGTGCTTACTTTTATTTACAAAGTTACATTTTGGGCAGACAATCTGGTCATCCAGGCTGGTCTTAGCTGGTCAGCAGGCTGATTTTAGAAGGGTTTTGGCCACTTCCAGGCTGGTCTTAGCTAGTCAGGCTGGGAGACCAGCTGGAACAACCAGCTAAAACCAGCCTAGCCAGGCTGGGAAACTAGCTAAAACCAGCTACTTCCAGCTTAAACTAGCTAAGACTAGCCAACCAGCCTGGTATTCAGATATTTGAATATCAATATAAAGTTTGGTCCAGTTTGCTTATTCTCGCCAAGGAATGCCCACTTACACAGGAAGTAAATGTTTGACCAATTTGAGAAGCAAACTAGTCACAGTTTGTTTTGTTTTTGTATGCCATTTAAAGACAGGGAAAATCTTAAAGAAATAGTTCACCCAAAAATGAAAATTCTGTTGTTATTTACTCACCCTCAAGTCGTCCCAAACCTGTAAGACCTTCGATCACGTGTGTGGTATTCTCCAGAACATGCATCAAAGACTGACACCGAAGAGAATAAATTGTATTCTCAGTTTCATGACATTCAGGTTGAACCACTGATGTAACATGGACTATTTTAACGATGTCCTTACTACCTGTCTTGGCCTTGAACATCTTAATTTGCGTTCCAAAGATGAACAAAGGTCTTACAGGTTTGGGACGACATGAGGGTGAGTAATTAATGACATTTAATTACAGTATCATTACAGTATCATTTTAAACGATCACTTTAAATATGCATCAACTAACTTAATAATAATAATAAAGGACTGCGATATTGTATAAATGTTGATAAAAAATAATTTCATTTCAAAATCAATTCCATTAACCAATGTTATGTGACTAAAACTATTTTTTCCTCTCACGAGGAATGACGTAATATAATATAATGACGTTTATGCAATCTATATCGCAGCCTGCGCACTAGCTATTATTTTTAATCAAAAGAGACACAGACGTCTATCTTTAGCGATGCACCGCGGAGAGACACTTTTGAAACGTGCCACAGCATGGCTGGTATAAACACAAGCATTGACTAGAGTGGCCGCAATCAGCTCCGTTGGCCATGTCGGAGCCGTAATGCAGTGTAAATAAGGGATTATTCAAGCATTAATGGCAAGAAGAGCCCCTTATATTTGTGAACAGCCACGTATGAGGTGTTTCTTGGAGGTTATAGTACATTATAGAATGATCATGTGACTTTTACATACAACAAGTGAGCGGTAAATGCGGGAAAAACAAACAAAATAAAACTGTTTCCATTGCAGTTTTGCAAAATATATATTTTTTTGCAATATATGGAAGTTTTTGCAAAATTGATGTGTTTCCATTGGGTGTATTTTCAATTCACAGTTTCAGTTTGCGCAATTTGAAGGGTAATGGAAACGCAGCAAATGGCTGTACAAAAAAAAAAAAAATGGCTGTACAGAAAACACCAGCAAAATTAGTGGGTAGACCTTTCAGATTTTCCTTTTGAAACTTTTTTTTTTTTTTTTGGTGTGTGTGTGTGTGTGGTTTTATGCCATTAACCTGAAAAACAGATCAATAATCCACCCTAACATCACACATCTGGCTGAAGTTCGATTGCATATTCAAAGTTTGATCGGTAAGATGTACCCCAGAGAGTGTTTGCTAATTGGGAATATGTTGCCGAGACATCTGCATCTGTTGACGAATGCTCTCCGGCTGATAAGCCATAAATCCCGCCCGCTCTGTGTGGGCGCAGTTCACCAGCATTTTTGTCATCATTACCACCTGCTTTTCCAACAACAGTCCTCTGGTTGATAATAAAATGTTTGCTGCTGTGGTTCATAATCAATTCTTCACATTACCCAAAATGTCCTTTCACACAATAAGAAATCAAAACCTAGTCTGGTGATTTGTTTCCCCTTACAAATCCCTATTCGCACAGTAATTGTTTCTCATATGGACGTAAAAATAAATTTAGATATCACCTCAGTGATAAAACTCATGGATTCGGATGACGATTTATTCATAGTGGAGAAGTGACTTCTGTGATATGAACCTGGAAACGTGCTGCTCACGTGGATCATCTGCTATAAAAAATATATATTTAATTTACAACTTTATTCTTATTATTCTTATTATGCAGTAGTCAAAAAACAGTAGGTAATTCGGCTGGGGATTTTTAATTTCAAGTTAAATCACTGACTACCCCCTGTACATGGTGAAAATCACTTATGTCCCCATGAGAAACAATTACCGTCCGAATAGGGCTTGGGTCATTCTATAATTGTGGGTAAATTGTGAAGTATATTTTTTTATATATTTTCATCAACATAAAGCCCCAATGCTTAATTTTCTAGTACACAATTATGTTTTTCCCAATCACACTACTATATGTTGAAAAAGCCATATCTTTTCTTAAAAAATGATGTTCATATCACATACAACCCTGGTATTCAGCTGTCCGATTTTGTAAAGTTGCTCATTCGACTCTGAAAATTACCTGAAATATAAATAAATTTTATAGTTTTGCCTTCAATTAGATTAGGTTATCAAGACATTTGGGTGTGCGCTTCAAAAATAATAAGTGCTTATTGTGATATAACTTATTTTATTTGTGTCCGAAAAACCATTGTCAACTAAGTTACCCCCTCAAAAAGGAATGGTTTGTCCCATTTTCACATAATTTGCACAGTATGATGGTATTTCCTATAGAAGCACGTGGATGAAACACTAGAAATTATGTTCTCTCTCTTTCCCCTAATATTGATTAAACTAGCAAACCTGTGCCAAGAGTGGATTAACTGACTGTCAACAGTGTTACACAAGTATTATTACTGCAAATTTTAATAAGACAATTTAACTTAAACTTATGCTTTGTTTATGAAAATATGTTTCTTAACATACCATACCCTCAGTAGTTCTAGGCTTCCATGTTGAGTATAGTCCCAAAACACTAAACACTAAACATGTCAACTAAGTTACCTGTCAACTGAGTTACCCAGAAAAGGTAACATGGTGGACAGTAGCAAACATAGATGGTATTTTATGCACATATTCCTACAGATCACCTATATAGCACTTTATACAATATAGCAGAAGGACTTTAGTTTCACTATCTTGAAGTCTGAGTGACAGGCATAAGGTGTGAGATGCATGAGATGCATATAATAATGAGATGCATATAATAATATCCAAATGCAGAGCTGCAGCACTAATGAATGGAAGGCTGTGTCTCGAGCACGACACGTTGAAAAAGCTGCAAGACAATGCACAAAGGTCAGAGATGTCCATCTACTGCATTTTTACATAGAAAAACTACTTATAAAAAGACAGTGGAGCTTTGTAAACAGCTCAGGGTAATCACATCATCTCCATAAGAATGCTTTGATTGGCCAATCTGGACCAAAGCAGATTATTTATTTATTTGTCAGTGCGTTTTACGTGCTCATTCTGGTAATCTTTATTCTGTGTTCACAGACAGCACCATACTGGTAGTTTACTAGCAATGTTACAACTTCCCTTACTGGTAAATTGCTGGAATGAATTTAGCAGTATTTTTAAAAAGGTCCTGTTCACACATGATCTCTTAACAGTTATTTACCAGTAAAAAAGGGGCTATTTTCACATCTCATGAAGTAATAACTTCTGCTAATTAATGTCAGAGTTTTTACTGTAAATGATTAACATCACATCTGAAGACTATTTTGTTGTTTTTGTTCTCCATCATTTTGCTTTATTTTCAGATGTCTGATTCAGTAGCGGTTTCCCCCCAGGGTTGCAGTGCACATTCGCACTTTGAGTTGAATGAAGATGTAGAATGAAATTTATAGGCATATGGAATAAGATACAGATTGTACGGCATTTTAGCTTGCTTGTTTTATGCACAAGCGTGAATTACTGAAGAAACATGATGGTTCCAAACACAGTTTGAGAACTGAAGTTTCAGCCACACAACTTTGTGATTCTGTTTGTTAAAACTATACATTTGAAAATCACTGAATTGTTGAACTATGCTGGCCACGACAAAACTTGCAACCATAGTTGACTAACAATGGTCACTCTTAACGATGCTTTTTGTATAGACTGTATATTGTATACTGTATAAGCTGGGTGTGAGGTAACTAGTGTCTTTTTCCCTGAAGAAAAATCTGAGAATCAGGAGACATACAACAAGTTTCCATTTGCTCTCAGTTTTGTTATTGTTTTCTAGGAAATACAGTTAATTAAAGCTGTAAAATCTAATTTGTGATTTTTCTTTCCTGGAACTTAATATCTATGTTAAATCGGATTAAACGTTGATAATAGAACCAACTGTTTTCCCCTTATTTTCAGTTGAGTATCCATGTGGATGCTTGAGGCCAGTCTAGCAATATCTATGACAAGTTTGGCATGATTTATTGCGTAACTTCAATGAAACAGCTTATGCAATTAGGTCTGAAATAAACCCAGTGACTACTCCCTTCCACTATAGTCTATCACCAGCCTCCAACAACACATATGTGACTTAAATGGCACGCAGTCCGGTTCCTATAACTACCCGACTTCTACATTCTCTCTCTCTTTTTATAGGGCAACAGTTATTGCAATCATTTCTGCTCTTCATAAAGGAGCATTGATTTGCAGGCTGGAGTACCTCCTGCTTTAGCTTTTGTCCAGCTTGTAAAAGTCTGTGTTACAGTAAAGGCGAATAATGTGTAGTGTTGTTCAGACCCTGGCTGGACAAGCCTAAGACAACTGTTCCGACTCCTCAGAGACCAACTCAGCAGAAACTTGAGCAATTAGGAGGAAAAGAGTGAAGTTTGGAGCAGGCGAGGTCATAAACACCACTTATGAAATGTTATGAAGTGCTATGATTCAGATCCAGTGTATGAAAATAAAATATATTTTCAGGCCTTGTCACGCCAGCTGAACGAGGGTGTATAGCCGTGACCCATGCAGGAGAACGACCAGAAACAGCCTTAGGAAATGAAAAAGAAATTAAAAGTGTGTGTGCTACATTCATTGAGTGCTAGTTTTAATGTATTTGGATTTGCACGGGTTTATTTATTCCAGTGGAGGCACAATGAAAATGGGTTTCTTGGACGGAGCATTTGAAGAGGCAGGAGAGAACTTCTTTAAGAGCTTTGAGGGCAGTCAAGCATTGAGAACATAATAATGCTCTGTGCAACATCCAGTTCCTGTCCTTCATCATATTCGGCACTCTTTATATGTTCAGCTGTTGACTCAAAGTTATAGTAATACAGTTGCGCATTCAGGTATGCAACGTTTGTTATGTTTGATTTGGAGAGCTTCACGTCCTTAGGTCCACATTGAAATTGATGTTAGCTTCTTTAAGGAGCCGACCTTTATCCTCGGTTCCAGATGAAAGCTCACGGCAAGGTAAATGTGTGTCTGACTACAGTATATGTGTTCTGTGGGTGTAGGAGAGAGTTTCAGTCAAAACTGTTAAAGCTGTATGAACGAAATTGAAAAATGTTGAAAATTCTCAAAAAGGATTTTGGTAACACTTAGGGACCAATTCTCACTATTAACTACTTGCTTATTAGGCATGCGTATTACTAGTATATTAGTACTTATAAAACGGATAGTTCCGGTCCTTGTTTCTGATTGGTTGAGCTGCATTTGAAGCTGTTGTAAATTAATCTACAAACATACACCTTTGTTTACATTTGTATGTTGCTCTGCAACCACTTTGTTGTAACCACAAAGAATATTTTTTATCAATACCATACACTTTATCTGCTCTGTTTTATTTTGTAAAACCCTGCTACATATATGGAATAACCATTTAATAAAAGCAATAAGCCCTGTGAATCTGTGGTTTAAAGTGAATTTATAAGAGCGTTGTGCATAACAATGCCCCCTAGCTGTTATAAATTCACTGTAAACCACAGCTTCTTGGGGCTTATTGCTTTATTATAAAGCACATATTCATCAAGACCATATTAAATATTTATTGTGGCAAAAGTTGTAGTTTTTAGAACCTTAATTCAAAATGCATAAAAGTTCTGTAAGTGCTTTACAATTTCACACTTTTCACACTTTGTGAACAAACCACTTTTAAGTGGTCCAGTCCTCAATATTAAACCATTAGTTGTCAAACCATTAGTTGTTAAGTTCAGGTATTGGGTAGGATTAGGGATATAGAATATGGTCATGCAGAATAGGTGCTTTATAAGTACTAATAAACAGCCAATATGTTAAAAATAGGCATGCTAATAAGAAACTAGTTAATAGTGAGAATTGTTCCCTATACTCAAGTGTTACCAAACAATTTATGACAAAAGTCTTAGTTCCTTAGGCCAAAGTATACTTCGTTTTTGTATGTGTACCCTAACGTATACGTACAGTCGATGCGTAGCCTTTCAAGCGCTTGTCAGTGTGAGCTTCTGTTGTTGTTGCAGTCTCCGCTATTTTGTTGTTGTTGTACCGTCTCTTTTGTTCAACCTGTGCATACAAAATCGGGTTACAAAAATCGGGTGGTGCGCGGACAGTACGCGCATACTGTTTTGATGGCGAAATTCATGCCATGCACACTGTACACTGTCCCTCATTAAGTATACTTTGGCCTTAAGACTTTTAATGGCTTAATATACCGTAAATTATGTCTCTTACTGGAATATACAGTAGAAAACCCATGAAAGATTTACTTTATTGAAAAAATCCACATTGTTTTATACATATTTTGGACTATGGGGGTGCCATTATTTCAGTGATGTAAAATGGCTGCACTCTGTGAACTACCTGTTTCTATTTTTACCGCAATACAACTCAGAAAATAAAATACTGATACGGTGACCACAGCTACTAAAAGAGCTTACAGGTGTATAAGCATGCAGGCCTAAACCAAATGCCATACCATAGATTTTTCCTCACAAGGAGTCTAAACGGCCCAGATATCATGTGAAATATCGCGTCATGACAAGCATCAGTATGTTTACATCCTGACAAGATGGCATCTAGCGTTTCTTGTCTCTGCCATTTGCAAGCCTTTTCAGTGGTTGTGGTCTACTAAAAGCCTCAAAGCCATCAGGGCTGAAGTGGAGAGAACAAAAATGCATGTCTTTATGAAGTTATTTTCATCCACAGGCATCTTCCCATTCTTTTCTCCTCTTCTTATCGCTAGGAAAGCAGTGAAAACTTACATCACTCCTCTTGTTGCCCTTCAGCTGAAAATTACAACCAAAAGCAGCGCAATGTGGCATCGTATCAGTATATTCTTTTCCGAGTTGTGTTGCGGTACAAATAGCAACAGGTAGCAGCAGTAGCTCGCTGAGTGCAACCATTTCACGTCATCGATATAATGGCACCCTCCATAGTCCAAAATATGTGTGAAACGATGTGGATTAAAATGTAACAAATAGTGTAAGTAGATCCCTGAATTTGAACTGAATGACCTTGTGAGCCATTAATGTAGGTTATGCTACAATGCTGAACTAACTGTAATATTACATCTGACATTAGCTCTATATTTTCTGTCCAGGCGTTCATAAATAGAAGTGTGGCTGGTAAAGATATCTTTAGCTAGCTAGCAAATTAAATCTTTTGTTATGAATGGAGATTAACAATGTTAAATAAACTACTGGACATGCACAAAGCAGTACAGAGCTAAAATACGTAAGTCTTGAAATCACATTAGCATGGTGTGGCAGGCAGAAGTCGGCAATGCCTTGCCTACTTTATTTAATGACTGCTTACAGTTAACTGTAGGCTAAAATTTAAAACTGCAGATGCTTCCTCAGGTACAACATTGAAACCTTAAATGTTAACAGCACTTTAATATTTGGCAAACATATTTTGCAATGAACTGTTGACGCTTCAGAAGTTCAGCTTCTATGAGTCGATGTCCAACTGAATGTAGTGGAAAGGCAAAAATCCTAACAGGAATTCTATTTTCTTAGTGGATTTGTGTGTGTGCGTGTGTGTGTGTGTGTGTGTGTGTGTGAAAAGAGAGAGGTGAAACATGTTCATGCAGGCCTCATTCTGTGCAATGGAAGCGTAGGTGTGGTGAAAATCATGATTAATTGCGGTTTAGTCAGATAGAACAATAAACATGGCAGAGGTTGGATGGTTCAGATCACTTCACAAGGAGCATTTCAAAAACATTCAAACCTTCTAATTTAAGACGGCCAAAAACTCCCTTCACAACATTTGTGTGAGAGACCTTGATTTTCCTTCCTCGTAGAGTGTTATTTCAACCTGAAGGCTGTTAAGGTAGATGACTGTCGTCATTTGGTTTTGCAACAGATAAATATTTGCAAGTGTGCTGTGCTAACACACCATCTCTCGCTCCCGTACACACACACGCAAATACATTGACAAGCTGATTGCTGCTCTGAATTATGGCCAGAGAAGTTTGAAAAGAACGTCTTTTGCTTTTTTCAAAGAGATTATAAAGACATCTTGGCAGATTGTTGGAGAGACATTTAAAGTTCTTCCAGATGGTCCCCTGAAGTCTTCTTATAAAAGAGCCCCTTGTTTTATTGTTGCAAATGAAGTCAACTTCAATTGAATGACACGGTTGATGAGGCGTCAAGTTTGTGTGTGTTTATGTAGAAAAGTGGGTCGCTGTTAGCTTGTGTTGCTTGTCACATTTGTTACACAATCTTAAAGGCCGTCTTTGTCACACCGCTGGAGTTTCACATTTGGTCAGCTTATACAAATCTGAATAATTCATTTCCTTCAAAAGTCATTTTAAGTTTGATATCTTGCTTTCCATCTGCACACAAGGGTCGCTTTTGTTTTTCAAATGGGTCAGATCATGAGGAATTAGATGTTCCTTGATCTTTCGAGATACAAGAGTTCATTGTACTATGAAAACATGCAGTGACTTGAGAGGACATCCAAAAGGAGCATCTATAGATACTAAGCAGCAAAGCGTGCTTGAATTTGTGATGATGGAAACTTGAAGCATACAAACACCCACATTTAGACCTCGACTCCCATAGGGGGGTCAGAAATGTAGCCAACTCAAGTCAGGATGAGGTAATAAGAGCAGGACAGATGCTCCTGATATCATTCTGAAAGATCCCGTCTAGTCTTTACAGTGTGAGCGGCATTTTTTCTCTCAATTCTTTTGTGTACTTGTTGCAATGCAGTAATGCGGTGTTGCAGGAGAAAGAGAGAGAAAAAAAAAACTAGATGCTGGATTATATTGTAGAGTGATTACATATAATTCCTAAAGGCAGAAAAGCAAAACTCAGAGAAAACATGGAAAAAAAAAGTTATGAATGGCCCCTTAAACATCCACTTTTTCAATGTCTTGTAACAGAAAGCTACTCCCTTTCTCAGTTTTTGTCAGACAGGATTCAGGTCACCTTTCTTCTGCTGTTTGCTTTAGATCAAGAGTCAAGTGACTCACAATGTCAGTTTGAAACGTCTAGATTGACAAATGTGCTTGAAGTCTGCTAAACTCACAAACTATCAAATAAACACAATGAACTGGCTAATGACTGATAAGCCAAGCAGTACCCATAATTCAGTTGTGATTTAAACACTTCACCCACTGGCTTCTTTCACAGCCTGTAATAACAGCCCAAAGGAAATTTTTATTGCTCAAAATTTTACATACACCCTTGTAGAATCTGCAAAATGTCAATTATTATACCAAAATAAGAGGGATCATGCAAAATGCATATTATTTTTTATTTAGTACTGACCTGAATAAGATATTTCACATAAAGGACATTTACATATAGTCCACAATATAAAATAATAGTTTAATTTATAAATATGAAAATGGATAAAAGTTTACATACACTTGATTCTTAATACTGTGTTGTTACCTGAATGATCCTGTGTTTTTGTTATTGTTGTTTTTTTTTGTTGTTGTTGTTGTTCGTGAGTCCCTTGTTTGTCCTAAACAGTTAAACTGCCCGCTGTTCTTCATTTTCAAAACAAATTCTTTGGTTTTCAACATTTCTGTGTATTTGAACCCTTTCCAACAATGACCATATGATTTTGAGATCCATCTTTTGACACTGAGGATAACTGAAGGACTCATATGCAACTATTACAGAAGGTTCAAACACTCACTGATGGTCCACAAGGAAAAACCATGCATTAAGAACCAGGGGTGAAAACTTTTGAACAGAATGGAAAACTTTTGAATTTGAAGATCAGGGAAAATGTAACTTATTTTGACTTCTGGGAAACATGTAAGTGTCTTCTGTACCTACTAAAGGCAGAACTAAATGGAAAAAAAATAAATAAATAATGAGATATTTAGGCAAAATAAGAAAAATGTACACATCTCCATTCAGTTAAAAGTTTTCACCCCTGGCTCTTAATGCATCGTTTTTCCTTCTGGAGCATCAGTGAGTGTTTAAACCTTCTGTAACAGTTGTTTACGAGTCCCTCAGTTGTCCTCAGTGTGAAATGATGGAGCTCAAAATCATACAGTCATACAGTTAAAAAAGGGTTCAATACAAAAATGCAGAAAAACCAACAAATTTGTGGGACCTGAAGGATTTTTCTGAAGAACAGCGGACAGTTTAACATACACATCAAGTGTATGTAAACTTTTGAACAGGGTCATTTATTATTTCCTCTTGTAGAATATATGTAAACGTATTTTATGTGAAATATCTTTTTCAGGTCAGTATTAAATAAAAAATTCACGCATTTTGTATAATCCCTCTTATTTTGGTGAAATAATTAATATTTTGCAAATTCTGCAAGATGTATGTAAACTTTTGACCTCAACTCTGTATTGGGCTACACAACTGTTCAATATTTTAGTGTAAGCTTTTAAAAAGAAGTCTCTTATGCTCACCAAGGCTGCATTTATTTGTTTAAAATGCAGTAAAAACAGTAATATTGTGATTTATTTATTACAATTTAAAATAGCTGTTTTCTATTTCAATATATTTTAAAATGTAATTCATTCCTGTGAAGCAAAGCTGAATTTTCAACATCATTATTCCAGTCTTCAGTGTCAGATGTCCCTTCAGAAATCATTCTAATATCCATTTATTAGAAACAGAAATTGTAACATTTTAAATGTCTTTACTGTTACTTTTGTTTAATGTAAGATGCACTTGCTGAATAAAAGTATTTACTTTTAAACAGTAGCCTAGTAGAGATAAATGTGAGAGTTTGTGTGTGCTGAAGGGTAGCTTTTAAAGATACTGTGTGTTTTTTATCCATGTTGTTCCTCAGTCACTGGAGAATTAGAGTGATACAGGGTTCTCCCACAGGTGTCATTACCACCATACTGACCCCATTACACTCACACGTTTTGCCCACTCTCTCTTTCTGCCTGCTCTCTGTGTGTCAGTGCATATGGAGGGGGTCGACATGTCAGTAGGCCCAGGAGGGACTTTCGGATAATCCAGAGAATATGGAACAGCTCACCACGTCAGAGACAGTTGTATCACAGGTCTGGAACTTGTCACATTCACAACCGCCTTACGGCACACACACACACACACACACACACACACACACAGCTGGTGCATATCACCTCCAGCGCTGTGATTTTCCCACACAAAGAAAAAGCTTTTCTTTATCTGTATACATCTACCGAGTCAGATGTTATTGTTTCTATCGCTTCCATCACTGTCAGTGTTGGGTGAAGCAGACGTTGTGAAATAATGTGCAAACGTGTTTGCACATGCTCATGTCACATGACAGTTTTATTATGATGGCCTAAAAAACATCTCAAGATGTTAATCGAATTCAAACACGGCACATTTTAGCAAGACAAAGAACAGTACATGTTACATAATGACCCTAGGGCAGACACCATATTTAATTAATTTTAATTGAAAACATTTTTTAGTAATCATGGCAGCAGTAATTCATGACATAATGGAGAAGAGGGTTATAACAGGAAGATATATATATATATATATATATATATATATCCAAGGTCTAGTTATAAATATTTTCAACATATTTAAGAGCTGATTCAGCTGTTTGAATCAAAGTGGTGGGTGGATGTTATACAGTCCCTGTTAAAGTAGATAGGGATAGTCTAGCAATTTGTGCTTTTAATTTTATTATTTGTATTATTTATTTATTTATTTTTGGTATAAACACATATATATTGATACAGCATTAAAAATATCCTCGTAAATTAACAGTTAAAAATGTCATGGTTTGCAGAAATTCACCATACACTAAATGTGACCCTGGACCACAAAACCAGTCTTAAGTAGCACGGGTATATTTGTAGCAGTAGCCAAAAATAAATTGTATGGGTCAAAATGATAGATTTTTCTTTTATGCCAAAAATCATTAGGATAGTAACCTTTTAACTGTCACCGTTCCCCAGGCGAGACGCCTTAGTTTACTTCACCATAAAACAAATAAATCCTAAACTAATCATGACAAACTATACATCATTGGAAAGGTCTAAGACTTATATATAATATATAGATATTTTACCATATTTTTGTAATATATATATATGTATGTAGGAAAAGTAATAGATTAATATATGTCAAGAGTGCAACTTAAAAAATCTACATCATAACAATTCTGACCTTTGTCACAAAAGACTTCATTGGTTGCCTTTTTCCTTATTACGCTTTAGATATCATAAGAAATTATATATCAGTTCAAAGCTTGTTGAAAGTTGAAAGGCATTTTAAAATCAGACATTGCATTACCACGAAAAATGTACATCAAAATCATATTACAAACTGTTTTGATTCATGAATTATAAAAATTGAAGTCTAGATAGTGCATTTTAATGTCTGTTTTAAAAAATGGGAGTGACAGTTAAAGGTTTAAGTAAAGATCACATTCCATTAAGATATTTTGGAAATTTCCTACCATAAATATATCAAAAATTTTTGATTAGTAATATGCATTACTAAGAACTTAATTTGGACAAGTTTAAAGGCAGTTTTCTCAATATCTTGATTTGTTTTGCACCCTCAGATTCCAGATTTTCAAATAGTTGCATCTCGGCCATGTATGTATAAATCTCAATTTTGATGTATAAATCTCAAATTTGACGCTTATGACTGGTCTTGTAGTCCTGGGTCAAATATTATGGTGACTTTGTTCAAGAATTACAGAATGGCATACTGGTGATTTTTTTTTTTTATTATTATTTTTATATCTAACTGTATAACAAAATAGGAAACAAACAAAATAATAATATTAATAATAAAATGTAATCTATATGCTACATGAGATTTTACTGTTTCACCATACATTGTTGTTTATTTTAACCATGCATTAAACAGTATTGTAAAAATCACATGAAATTTTAATATTGGTGAATCTCTAAAATTATGAATGAATAATAATGAATCAAGTGTTAAAATAACACAGACATGGATGTAAATAAACAATGTTAATAAATCATAACTCATTCTTAATGAAATCCTGAATAGAATGTTTCCAGTCTACAGTACATCCCTCACAGCCTCATTTTCATTCACATGAAATTAAATACTGTGTGTACCATTTAGAAGACACTTCACCAGCCAAGAGGCTGAGTGTAATAGCACGTTCACTAAAACACTGGTTATACAAAAACATACACCAACACACCCATGCCACACTGTGCTTGTGTAGTAAACAGGAAATGGGTGAATAGCGACCTATATTACAGGATTCAGGTCTTACTTATTGAGCCTCATACAACAAAGAGGAACAATGAGTCATGAAAGCAAAAGCCTAAAAATAGACCCAATCACATGACTGTGTGTGTCTTTAAAAGCGGCTTCTACTCTCCCATGGTGGCCCTATGTGTCTGTGTGGGTGTGTGTGTGTGTGCATGTTTGTTTTTTCACTGTCTGCAAGTAGGGACGCCGCAAGCAAACTTGTGGTTTTTCCAAAGAATGGAGCAATATCCTGCAACCCAGCTGGTTAAGCCCTGCAACGGGACGGGAGGAGGGGAGCGTGCCTGTGAATTCTGAGAATCCCCAGCTATCACACTCTCATGGCTCTTTTAAACTGAACCTCCAGCGTAGCCTTGACCAGGGCAAATCAACCTTGTCAGATCCATTTCACTATATGAATGTATAGAAACATTGTATCAGAATATACTAATCATTAGTGAATTTCACGAAACATATCTGGGTCATAATTCGCTGATGAATTTTGCCCTCCCTTAAAAGTTGTTGAGTTTATTTTGCTATCCTAACTATGCATGATTGTATGGTTAGTTAAATTTAATTATTAGCATTTAGCTTTGTTGTTTCCCTGCTGTTTGTGAACCCATCAGAACAAAGATGTGATCCATAGTTAGGTCACGGCCCACTAATTGAGAACCACTGCTCTATTTTGAATAACACGCCCACTAAAACAAATGCTAAATTCCATTTATTATACCATTTACTGATACTATCTCTAATTCTGTGTGCAAGTCCAATGAGGACACATCTGCTTATGGTTAACGGATTTATTAGGAACTCAACAAGTCACAGAGCAGGTCCTAAATATTTATTAAGTGGACCTCATGTACCTCGGTCCACTTTTTTTTTTTTTCTTGTGAGTATCCACATACACCCACATCACTCACCATTCACTGTACTAACAGTAGTGTTAGAAAAAATAACACACCAAGAATGATGGCTATGTCAACAGCAAATTGCTAGGTCCTCTAAAGGAATAGCCGAGACCAAAGCACAACTTTAACAATGGCAATAAAGGAGCAATATCATTAACTGTTTGGAATTCAGTGGTGTGGATACTAATACATTTATCAAAATATTTTTCATTAAAGTTTTTGTACTTGGAAATGTGTCTTTTGTCTTTATTATTCACTTGAGAGTAATATGTTTTGTCTGTATTCTCTTGACATTACTGAATGTGCGTGTCTCTCACTGTGTGAAACTGGCAAACAAAGGCTTTTTCTGATGGAGATCAGCTGAGGTGCATGTTCACATACACCACTCATTAAAGTACAAGCCTGCCATAAAACACCTAATCCTCCAGAGATTACATTAGAGTAAACTCCCTGAGCCTTTCATTTCAAAAGCTGTCTGCAATGCAGTGCATTTAAAATGTTTTTAAAGCTTATTTGACCTGTGACTTAATTTAGTTCTTTGATCTAGTACCATAAAAAGTAAAAAAAAAAATAATAATAATAAATCCCTACTCAGTAAAACAAAGAGACCTTTATATTGTAATGAACCCTGAGACAACCCTATTCTGATGGAAAAAGACATAAATGCTCAAGGGCCTTCATAGAGAGACTGACAGATGGACAGACGGACAGACAGACAGACAGATAGATAGATAGATAGATAGATAGATAGATAGATAGATAGATAGATAGACGGACGGACGGACGGACGGACGGACGGACGGACGGACGGACAGACAGACAGACAGACAGATAGATAGATAGATAGATAGATAAACAGACAGACAGACAAACAGACAGACAGATTGATAGACAGACAGGCAGACAGACAGATTGATAGACAGACAG
>JAHKKF010532082.1:186-15577 GCA_019740295.1 Labeo calbasu
CATACAAGTTGTTGGTTTAGATGATTTAACAAGTTTATACAATTCTTCCTGACCTATAGTAGAGAATGAGTTGAATTGTTCCCCAGGAGATCTATAGTGCACTATCTGATGCGACACTTTACGTTACGTTTGTTTGTTTATGTCTTTGAAAACAAACAAACAAACAAACAAACAAACAAACAAACAAAACAGCTAACTTAATTACTCTGTGTGATATTTTTGAATACAGAACTGCAGCTAAAATTATTTTTCTTGCTTCTCTCTTGCTTTGTGTTCTTTTTGAACAGCAACCAATGTTTCTGAACTGGTGGTGATACACCACATGCTCTAGTGGCGAAATCATGGAGAAATCATGTTACAAGTGCACATGGGTTCCTCTCGGTAGAAAACGTGTATGTCATTCTGAAAGATTCAAATAAAGTCATAAGTGTAATGCGTATTGCTGATTCTTTTTTTATTCACTTACATTAATTGTGTTTGTTGTAACTTATATTAATTGTGTCAGTTTCATTTAGTGATTCACATTCATAAAAATGGGGTAACATGACTCATAGATCAAAAAAAAAAATAAAAATCCGATCATAGATGGTACAAATTTGCTGAATGCCTACACTCTTCTGAATTTTGTAATTGTATCTGAATACCAAGATTTAGTCAGTTGGAACCGTTTTGAGGTTAATTGATCTAATTGTGTGTCTCTGGAAAATAGTGATCTGGGAAAAGTCAGAGTTAATTAAGGTGAAAGCTTGATCTGAAGAGGTTACACTATTTACAGCGGTTATTGGAATGAACAGACTGAATTGTTTTAGTGGAGTCTGGTTTAGAAATTTGCCTGTACATAAATCATATAATACTTTCAGATGAATCTCTTTTACTGGGATTCTATTTTGTCTCTCTGTCTTCGTCTAATTGGTTATTCAATTCAACTAAATTCTCAAAACAAAAGTTTAAATAAAATTTTGGATTTAGTATTTTGGATTAATGAAACATTTATATATATAAATACATTACGAATGGTATAAAAATTGTCTCTTGGAATAATTTTACATGCTGACACATTGTCTAAAGAATCGTCATCCTTCACATGCTAAACTTATAAAACTTATATGTGACCCTGGACCACAAAACCAGTCATAACGGTCATTTGAAAAAAAAAAAAAAAAGATGTATACATCACCTGAAAGCTGAATAAATAAGCTTTCCATCAAAATATTGAGAAAATGGCATTTACAGTTGTTCAAAAGACATTCTTAGCAATGGATATTACAAATCAAAAATTACGTTTTGATATATTTATGGTAGGAAATTTACAAAATATCTTCATGGAACATGATTTTTACTTAATTTCCTAATTATTTTTGGCATAAAATAAATATCAACACTTTTGACCCATACAGTGTATTGTTGGCTATTGCTACAAATATACCTGTGCTACTTATGACTGGTTTTGTGGTCCAGGGTCACATATATTCTCAAGACAGAAAGAGTTTTGTGCGTTTTAACATTACTTAATACAAATAATCCTAATTTCCAGTTCAGGTCACGGGCCTGAATAATATCTGCAATTCAAATTTATTTATTAATCTTTCGAAACTTTTGACAATTGAACCAGATCATTGATTGAAAGCTGACTTTCAACATTGCCTGTAGTTTTGATTAGCTCGTTTAAAGCTGGTTCTTTGGTTCAGTAACCGGTCTAGTAACTTGTTACTATGGGGAGAATCAAGACCGACTCTCTGACATCTTTTTAACAAGACTTAAGCAAGGCACATTGTATTCTTGAAACTCTTGACCATCCTTTACATGCAGAATATGCAATGCAAATTTGCAATTAATAATACAACTAAGCACACTTCTCTTTCAAAGAGTCATAACTCTGTTTGTAGTCTGACAGAAGAAAAGAAAGACCATCAATCTTGAGAACTCTGCCTGCAGTAATGAACACAGACCACTAGAGGACAGTGAAATCCTTCTCTTCATGTGATACACAGCCAGAACTCAGATGAAAGGGCACGCGTCCTGTAGATTTGAAAGGTGCTGCTTTTTTCTTCTTCTTCTTCTTCTTCTTAACAAGAATCTGGAGTACGTTTCCCACACATACACACACAGTGGTAGTTATATAACAAAACCCCTTCTGGAACAGATCTACTAGAAAACCATTAAGATGTTCTCATTTAATGAGGTTAAACACAAGGGAGAAACCCATTAGGGTAAAATAGTTACTTAATTGAACTTTTCATGAGAAGTTTAATTTACAATATTTTTTGCCATGTTATACAACTTGCAGTACTATTAGTTCTTTAGAAATCAGTAAACCATTAGCTCTTATATGCCATTGCTGTGAAAATCCCCTTTTAGGACCTTTGTTTGAAGAGTGCATGAGGAACTCAGGACTGACACTGATAAACCTTAATGACTCATGCTGCCTACTCTTTCTTTTACTTATCAAACAACAGGAATGCCATTCCTGAACACCACAGCAATCATTTTTACAGAGTTTTCATTAGTTCCCCATCATAACGTATTTTTGGTCAACGATTTCAAAAGATTCTCAAGACAATGTCAGTAAATACACTGAGTTCACATATTGATTAGTGTGTCATACATATAAGTCATACAATAATCCGGACTGCATAAAGACCTGCTCTGTGTTCAGAATCATGTAACACAGGTTTCAGCCTAGCATGAATAATGCAGTTACGCTGCTTTAACCTAATAGCTATTTCCGATTTCTCTCAAGTAAACGTTACGTAACCGTACTTCAGTAATGTTTCGTTTCTGGGTCGAAGAAGCCCTATAAAGAAAGAGCTGGGATTTGTCTGATTAAAAAACGAGCCTCATCAGGTGAGATTGAATTAAAGACATCCGTCAGGGATTGGATCCTGTGAGGGTTGGAAGGGAAATGGAACTTGAACGTTGACATATTCCAAATGATGTACCTAAAATTGGAATCCCATTAGTGCAACGTGCATAGGAACTAACAACATGTCGTGGCTATAGGAGGAAAGCAAAGCGGCTATATGAAGCCATAAAACCCAGAGATATGCCACGCATGATTTGAGGAATCATGATCAAGCATGTTTTCCTTTGCAGTCTTGTCAATTCTGTATTGTTTGTAACATATGCTTGAAAAGGTTTTACCTGCTACAAGTTCACATTACCTGATTTCACTCCACGGTGTGGAAGTAATTGGAAAGCAGTTGGGACTTTTCCACATGCCTGTTTTTGCGTTATTTAAAGTAAGCCTGTTTCATATCCCTTACTGTATGTGTGACCCACTTTATATTAAGTGTCTTTAACTACTATGTAGCTACGTCAAAAATAATGAATTACTGAATGTAGAATGTGGTCAGAAAAGGTGCTTTATAAGTACTAATAAACGGAAAATATGCTAGTAATATGCATGCTAGTTAATAAGTAGCTAGTTAACAGTGTGAATTGGTCCCTATACTAAAGTGTTCCCATTTATTTCTTTTTTTAATGTAATGGCAACAGGATTTTTTTGCACACGCACAAACTGTCCTTCTAAGGTATTTTTCCCCAGTCCCATCAGATGGAGTGAGAATCTCCAGAGATCACAGCATGACTTAACTTGCAAATCAAGTGTTATTTGAAGGTACAGCAAAGAACATCAGCATACAATACACCTCTTCTCTCCCTCTACCACCTCTGCATCTCTCTTTAGGTTGCGTAACTCCTATTACATGTGGCCGTGTTGCTGTGCAAACGCAGATCTTACTCATCAAATCATTAGATTTGCTTTCATGAGTTCATGATGGAGTGATGCACACATGCACAACAGGTAATGTGTAGCACTTTTGCACCAGCATGTCAGAACTATAGAAAGGCAGAAAATAAAAGCAAATAAAGATGGTCAGCAGAGGACACTGTAACAATATGTGGAATGCACTGATGGTGGGAATTTATATCTGCCAGCACTGAGAAAATGATTTAGAGCAGACATTCACCAAAATAGAACACATACGTATGTACATGAAATTACAAATCAAAATGTTCCATTTAAAAAAAAGTACACTTTAGCTTACTATTAAGAAAAGTACTTATTACAGAAATAATATAGTGCAAACTGAATATAATGTTTTCTGTTTTCTGACACTTAAAACCTTTTGACACTTAAAGGGGTGGTTGACTGGGTTTTTTCTAGGCTTGATTGTGTTTATGGGGTGCAGTCTAACATGCGTTAATGCTTTGTTTTTTAAAAAAAAAAAAGCATAATTTTTCACATAATTTACCTTTATTCTACACCGTTCTGTCCTTTTTCTGATAAACGACCAGACGATTTCTGGGTTTTGTGAAGCCCTCCCTCAGAAATACGCATTGAGCTTTGATTGGTTAGCTGGCCCGGTGTGTTGTGATTCGCTAAACCGCTAGAGCGCATTCAAAAACATCATGCCCCTCACATGTGATCTGGTTGTATTGTAAACAAAGACATCGTCAATATGGCTTATCAATTCCGAATGAGACTCAGAGAATATTAGTAAAGAGGATCGCGCAGAACCTGTGCAAGCACAGCTCACAGGCTACAGGACGTTTCAGAATGGTTTGTGTTTTTGTTTGTTGTTGTATCATACTTTTAGATACGCTGTGATTTGAAAATGCTGCTGCTTATGTTAGCCTTTAATATACGGTTTTAGAAAATATCTGTCTGTTTGTCTATACACATAAAGTGTATAATACGAGGGCACAATCGTGGTTCCCCCTTCATGAACCTGTGACACCTAGACCAGACTGTAAGGGCAGTTTATTCAGAGCTCAAAGGGGCTGGAGGGCTCGAGGGCAGGTGTGTGAGACAGAAGGAGAGAAAGAGAGACACACACAGAAAGATGCAAACCATGTGCAGAGCAGAGGGGATGCGAGAAACAAGATTAAGAACTGCTGCTTTACAACACTGATTTTGAAACTTGTGAATCCATTAGAATCATTAGAAGACAGAATCACGATTCATATATGAATAGATTTTTTCGTGCACCGCTAGTTTTGACGACATTGCAACAACTCTTCTTCTTCTTGTCTCGTCCTCTTTGTTGCATGTTCCCAGGGGCAGAGTTTATGTAAATATCTGGGTTTATGATGTCACCAACCCGGAAAGTACCTCGTTGTAGTCCTTACTAGCCGTTTTTGTAAGCAATAAACTGCCATAAATTTAAAAGACAATATGAACTTTCAGCCTTGCAACTTTGCAGATATTGTTTATGTTTAAACAGCAACATTACACACTAACTAAACCACCCCTTTAAAACAACAACAACGACAACCGCTCATGACAGACTAACCATGAGGCTATTGGCGTTGACCAAAGCGCATGTTTTAAAAGTGTACAGACGTGTTAAGAAACCGTCATGAAAATGTCAAAATCTCCAAAAAAAAGAAAAAAATCTAGATCTCTTTAAAGTTGCATAATGTAATGCTTTTTGGGTCCAAGCACCAAAGTGCTGGAACCCTGCTGAATTCATGCTGATCACCTTCTTCTTTATCTTCCTTTTCTGCCCTAAAAGTGTTCTGGTCAGGCAAAACCATAAGTCCTAGAAACACTACATTTGTCAGGATAGTCCCAAATGCCCTCCACTACTTAAGTGTGCACAAACACCTTGACCAGACCATAGATGACATCATAACAAGTACTTTTAAGTGTTTGCTCATATCACTGAAACCACACAGGCTAGAATCAAAACTGATTCTCTCTGTCAAGCTGAACATATATTGCAATGAATAAAATTATTCCACTATGTTAATCTTTTTGATAAACATACTTTTTCAAGCTCCTAGACCACGGGTCACCAAACCCGGTCCTGGAGGGCCGGTGTCCCTGCAGAGTTTAGCTCCAACCCTAATCAAACACACCTGAACCAGCTAATCAAGGTCTTACTAGGTATACTTGAAACTTCCAGGCAGGTGTGTTGAGGAAAGTTGGAGGTAAATACTGCAGGACACTGGCCCTCCAGGAACAAGTTAGGTGACCCCTGTCCTAGACCATTTATTTTAACCCCAAAGTTAGTATGATTCATCTAGATCCTAGAGGACCCTCAGCCCTGCACATTTTGTATGTCTCCCTTATCAGACATGTCCAATTTAGTTATTGCAGTCTCTGCTAATGAGCTGATGAGTTGAATCAGGTGTGATAGAAAAGGAAGACATACAAAATGTGCAGGGCTGGGGGTCCTCCAGGACAGGTCTGAAAATCCCTGATCTAGATCAGCGGTTCTCATGTCCAGTCCTCAGGACCCGCTACTCTGCACATTTTGTATGTGTCTCTTATCTGACACACTCAGTTCAGTTTATAGATCTCTGTCCTAATGAGCTGACAATCTGAATCAGGTGCGTTAAGTAAGGGAGACACACAAAATGTGCAGAGCAGGGGGTCCTGAGGACTGGAGTTGAGAACCAATGATCTAGATAACCCGGAAGACAAAAGATCATCAGAAGTATCTGGATTCATCAAATGGTCTAGAAAATATAGTTTGATAAGTGTATTGAGCCATCGCTACAAAATGAATTTGTTTTTATTTTATAAATGGTTTGACTGAAATTCTTAAAATGACAGCCATTTTTACCAATGGGATTCAGAGATGATGGCTGTAATATTAATGTTGTCAAAAAGAGGGAGCCAAAGGATAACAAATCCATTTAGATTTCTTAGTTTAGTTTAGTTCAGTTTAGCTTAGAAAATATTGTTTGAGACATCACGGGTGGGGTGACGTAGAGACTAGGAAGCTATAAAGCACGTGCAGCATCTTTCAGTCTTTCAGCAAGCACTCCTGGGCAGATGGGCTCTAGGCGCTATATCAGGTGGGGACACACACAGTCTATTTGTTGTCTGTTTGGGGGCGAAGCATGGGAGTCAGTTCTCGAGGAAGCTGACTGCTTGCATTGGCATTCCCTGCGGTTCAGGTCCTGCTTCTGCCAAGGCAGAGCGGCGGCTGCGGTCGGGGGGATCACACTTAGATCTAACGGACGGGTTAGAGACAGGCACACCCTTTCTCTGCCTTCTCTCCCTAGATCTAGCGTTTTCTCTCAAGGTTCGGCAGTTCCGTCCAACGTAGTACCTTTGGCTTGCTGTCCATGAGAGCCCTGCAGTGGTGGCTCAGGACCAAGGGGTTTTCCCCGAGGGACAACACGCTTTGCATAATCAAGGTTATGCGGCGCTGCTTTCAGGCCTTAGACATGTGGAAGAAACCTTGGTTCCTATCTCAGGGCTCGGTGCTGGGGGCTCCTTGTCGTCGCATAACGCTAACAATGGATGCGTCCCTCACCGTTTGGGGAACGGTCATGAGTGGCTGCAGGCCCATGGTCTGTGGAGTCGTCACCGTCTCACGTGGCACATCAACTGCCTGGAGATGCTGGCCACGTTTTAAGCATTAAAACACTTTCACCCAGACCTAAGAGGCCATCATGTGTTGGTGCGCACCGACAACACAGCGTTGGCCTTTTACCATCAACCACCAGGGTGGTCTGTGTTCGTGCCCCCTATACAGGCTGGCACACCAGATCCTCTTGTGGGCCCAAGGGCAACTCCTCTCGCTGAGAGCAGTACATATCGCAGGGCATCTCAATCAGGGAGCAGACATCCTGTTGAGGCAGTCGCCGAGGCCCGGGGAATGGACACTCCACTACTCCATCACTGGAGTGATGGAGTAGTCCAGGGTTCATAAGAAGGAACTGAACTGGACTTAATAAGCACACATTATCACCTCAGGAACGGTGCTACATGCAAGCTCTACAGCCTATCAGCCACCTGAATTTAAGAGCTAGTGCTCAAAACTCCAGATGAAACTTGTTCCTTTTGCAGATTGTAGAATCTGACAAATATATTAGGTGTAGCCCAACCTGCAGCTCTAGTGTCTGCTAACGAGTCACCATTTGCTAAAGTTGATGAAGCAGCAATGCCCTTAATTGAGTGTGCCCACACTCCCATTGGGCATGGTAAGCCTCTGGCCTGAAAGGACATGAAGATTGCATCCACAATCCAGTGGGAGTTCCTTTGTTTGGAGACAGCATTCCCTTTCTGCTGACCTCTGAAGCAAACAAAGAGCTGTTCAGGCAGTCTGTATGCGTTTCAAATAGATGTGTAGGGCTTTCACCAGGCACAACGAAGACAAGTCAGTGTCCCTGTCCTGCTAGGGGATAGCTTGTAAGGTTACCACCTGATCTCTGAAAGGTGTGGTGGAAACCTTGGGAACGAATCCAGGCTGGGCTCTCAGGAAAAACGTGATAGTCTGCCTAATTCTAGGCACGATTTGTTAACGGAGAGGGTTTGAAGATCTGGGTGTCAGATTGTGCCCTTACCCTGGGAGAAAAGGTCCCTCCTCAGAGGAATCTGCCAGAGAGGAGCTGATGCCAACAGCAAAAGCTCTGAGAACCAAGTCTTGTGGCTCAAACAAGAGTTGTTCCATGTCCTACCTGACTTTGCACAGTCTGTGTAATAAGGCTCACTGGGGAAAATGCATATTCCTGTAGGCCTGAGCCAGCTGTGTCCCAATGTGTCCGTGCCAAGGGGGCCTCGGTCATGGAGCCCACAGTGGGTAAAGAGTGGATTCTTGTGAGGCTAACAGATCTATCTGTGCCTTACCGAATCGACTCCAAAACAGCTGGACTGGCTGGAGGTTAAGCCTCCACTCGCCTCAGAGCATGGCCTTTTGTAAGAGGGAAACAATGTCCCTGTATGTGCAAACCAACTCTCACAAGTGAGCTAGAATAACCCAGTCATGGCCCCGTGACTTTGTGGAACAGGAGTCACAGTAGAAAAGGACATATGTCTTTCAGAGCGCACAGTGCCTTGTCTGCCAGGTCTGTCAAAGAATTCACTGACAAATGCAAGTAGAGCTTGCTGCAGCTTACGGTGGACAACCAACCTGCCCACACCCACATGTGACGTCAGAAGTCACACCCATCGCCAATACAATCCTGCCCACGTCCGAGCGTGACGTCGAAAGCTCGGCCCACATCAAATACGTCACCTTCCCCAGTCACGGAAGTATGTCGAAGCAATTTACGGCAGTTTCAGGGATCTATATAAAATAATAAGCTATTGTCCTTCTTTTTACTAATACACATTTTTTTCTTTTTGTAAAGCATGTCTAGGCTAAAATGGCACAACTTAAATCTAATATATTTAATATGTCTAATATATGGAGCTGATTTCGTCATCATGACAGCCTGTAACACACGTACATTGACTACATTAGGCTAATTGTTAATAAAAACCTTTAAACCTTACCTTGTTCATTTATGTAATGAGATAAATTCACATTTATTACGATCGATTTTAGGCAAATTTTAAATGTATCAAATTTAAAGGGGACAGTTAATTTTGGTATTGTAAAAGTATGTAATACTATTGTAAAAGTTGGTATTGTATAATTGTCAGTTATTTTATTTAAACATGTGTTTCACTTATCATAAAGCAGGGGTGCCCAACCCTGTTCCTGGAGATCTACCTTCTTGCAGAGTTTAGTTCCAACCCTGATCAAACACACCTGTCTGTAAGTGCTTCTTCAGATCCTAATTAGTTGGTTCAGGTGTGTTTGATCAGGGTTGGAGCTGAACTCTGCAGGAAGGTAGATCTCCAAGAACAGGGTTGGGCACCCCTGTCATAGAGTGTAAAACATTTGAATGACAGAATGAACAATTCTCCATATGCAGTAGGCTACACATACATAGGGATTGCTTGCTTTGATGGTTTATATAAGCAACATGACATTGACCTTCAATCCTTGTTCATCACAAGTTGATATTAAATGTGTTCGTGTTCTCCACAGACTTAAAGATGAATAAAAAAGACATCCATTGCTTCATTGGCAGTTTTTATATTTATTATTTTACAAAAATAATTATATTTAAAACTGTACAAAAAATATACACTACCAGTCTAAAGGTTCTGAACAGTTTTTGTTTGTTTTTTTAAAAAAAGTGTTTTTTTGAGCAGCAAATCAGAATATTAGACTTATTTCTGAAGGATCATGTGACTGGAGTAATGCTAAAAAGTCACATTTGAAATCACAGGAATAAATTACATTTTAACAGAAATATAGACATCTTTTTTTAAACATTAAAAATAACTCAGAATGTTACTGTTTTTGCTGTACGTTGGATTAAATAAATGCAGGCTTGGTGAGCAGAAGAGACTTATTTAAAACAAACAAACAAAAAAAACATTAAAAATCTTACTGTAGACTTTTGATTGGTAGTGTTTAACAAAAGATATGTTCCAACTATCATAAAGTCTGAGCAGTTGAATGAACTGTTAGATAAACAGTTCTTGACATGCAGTTTGTCATGAATCTGGTCGGTGACCTTCGGTCTGCTGACCACCAGATGTCGCTCTCGCCCTGTCATTACACACTGACTGTTGCACTACACCCCGGACTACATCTCCCATCATCCATCGCGCATTGTGTCAGCACCTGTGGCCAATCAGGCACCCTATTTAAGCCCCGGACTTTCCCTCGGTAAGTCACCGAGTATTGTGTAGTTGTTAATGTGGAGAACTGTCTTGGTTGCGTTTAGCGCTCTCCTAGTGCTAGCACCGTTACAGAGTCGTTCCCTAGTGTCTAGTTCCTGAGTTTCTTAGTTCCAGAGTTCTTTAGTTCCTGAGTTCCTAGTTCCTGAGTTGCCTTAGTTTAGCATTTTCGTCTGTCTTGCCGCCTGCCTCTTGGACTTCTCGCTCGTTGTACGGATAACCCCTCTGCCTCGCGTTATGGATTGTGTTCGCCGCTGATTGACCCACGCCTGCTTCACGGACTACTCTTGTGCTTCGCCCCAACATACCTGTTTTTTCATTGTTCTGACCCTGCCTGCCTGTCTCTGTCTCGTCCTGTTAATAAAAGCTTGCGTTTGGATCCCCTTGCTTCTCGTCTCCCTCTCCACGTTACAGAATACTCGGTCACACAAGGATCCAGCAGCTTCACCCCCGGACATTCGACAGGTATGGACACAAATCGGATACTATTCAGGTTAAGACAAGGTCCACGTACACTAGAACAGCATATCCGTGAATTCCTGGCCATTTCAAATCATTCAGATCTCCCGGACTGTATATTAATTGAAATTTTCTGCGATGGCGTTAATGAGCCTTTAAAAGCGAGACTGAGACGCGAGGGTCCGCGTTCTTCACTGGCTGCTTTCATGGACTTTGCTTTGTTGTCTGTGGGCTCATCGTTTACCGTGGGTGTTGCGGAGGAGGAATGCGACATCCCAGTAATGCCGGCCGCGCGATCCGCTCGTGAAATGGCGGCTGCACCGGAGTGCGTTCACATAATGGTGGCTACAATGGAGCCAGTTCACAAAATGGCGGCCGCGCCAGAGCGCGTTCATGCTATGGTGGCGACAGCAGAGCCCGTGCACAAAATGGTGGCGAAACAAAGCTCCGTCGTGTCACTGCTGCTATAACAGAGCCAAGCAAAGTTAAAGCTAAGTTTCCAGAGTCAGGTCAAGTTGCAGCTGCATTTCCTGAGTCAAGTCAAGTTGCAGCTGTGTTTCCCAAGTCAAGTCAAGTCGCAGCTGTGTTTCCCGAGTCAAGTCAAGTTGCAGCTGTGTTTCCCAAGTCAAGTCAAGTTACAGCTGTGTTTCCTGAGTCAAGCCAAGTTGCAGTTGTGTTTCTCGAGTCAAGTCAAGTTGCAGCTGCGTTTCCCAAGTCAAGTCAAGTTACAGCTGTATTTCTCGAGTCAAGCCAAGTTTCCGAGTCCAGTCAAGTTGCAGCTGTGTTTCCCGAGTCAAGTCAAGTTTCCGATTCCAGTCAAGTTACAGCTGTATTTCTCGAGTCAAGCCAAGTTTCCGAGTCCAGTCAAGTTGCAGCTGTGTTTCCTGAGTCAAGTCAAGTTTCTGAGTCCAGTCAAGTTATAGCTGTGTTTCCTGAGTCAAGTCAAGTTACAGCTGTGTTTCCCGAGTCAAGTCAAGTTGCAGCTGTGTTTCCTGAGTCAAACCAAGTTACAGCTGTGTTTCCTGTGTCAAGTCAGGTCAGAGGTGCTCTTCCTAAGTCAAGTCAAGTTACAGCTGTTGTTCCTGTGTCAAGTCGAGTCGCGGCTGTATCTCCTGAGTCAAGTAAAGTCACAGCTGCCACTCCAGTGTCAAGCAAAGCTACAGCTGTTTCTCCCAAGTCAAGTCAAGATACAGCTGCTGTTCCAGAGTCAAATAAAGTCACAGCTGCCACTCCAGAGGCAAGCAAAATTACAGCAGGCCTTCCCGTGTCAAGTCAAGTTACAGCTGTTGTTCCAGTGTCAAGTCAAGTTACAGCTGTGTTTCCTGTGTCAAGGCAAGTCAGAGCTGCTCTTCCTAAGTCAAGTCAAGCTACAGCTGTATTTCCTCTGTCAAGTCGAGTCACAGTTGTATTTCCAGTGTCAAGTCAAGTTACAGCTGTGTTTCCCAGGTCAAGTCAAGTTAAAGCTGTGTTTCCTGTGTCAGATCAAGTCAGAGCTGCTCATCCTAAGTCAAGCAGAGTCAAAGCTGTCGTTCCTGAGTCAAGCAAAGTCAAAGCTGTCGTTCCTGAGTCAGGCAGAGTCAAAGCTGTCATACCTGAGTCAAGCAGAGTCAAAGCTGTCGTTCCTGAATCAAGCAAAGTCAAAACTGTCGTTCCTGAGCCAAGTCAAGTCAGAGACATCGTTCCTGAGCCAGGTCAAGTCTCTGCTGATCTTCATGAGTCAGATCAAGTCACTACTGACCCTCATAAGCCAGGTCAAGTCACTGCTGATCCTCATGAGCCAAGTCAAGTCACTACTGATCTTCATAAGCCAAGTCAGGTCACTGCTGATCCTCATAAGCCAAGTCAAGTCACCGCTGATCCTCATAAGCCAAGTCAAGTCACTGCTGATCCTCATGAGCCAAGTCAAGTCACTGCTGATCTCCATGTGTCAAGTCAAGTCACTACTGATCTTCACAAGCCAAGCCAAGTCACCGCTGGTCTTCACGTGTCAGGTCAAATCACTGCTGATCTCCATGAGTCAAGTCAAGTCACTACTGATCTTCACAAGCCAAGTCAGGTCACCGCTGGTCTTTACGTGTCAGGTCAAGTCACTGCTGATCTCCATGAGTCAAGTCAAAGTCACTACAGATCTTCACCAGCCAGGTCAAGCCACAGCTGGTCTCCATGAGTCAAGTCAGGCCTTAGCCAGTCTTCACGAACCAAGTCAAGTCACGGCTGATCTCCACGAACCAGGTCAAGCCACAGCCGATCTCCATGAACCAAGTCAAGTCACAGCTGATCTCCACGAACCAGATCAAGCCACAGCCGATCTCCACGAACCAAGTCAGGCCACAGCTGATCTTCACGAGTCAAGTCAAGTCACCGCTGATCTCCTCGAACCAGGTCAAGTCACAGTTGATCTTCATGAGCCAAGTCAAGTGATTGCTGTTGTTCCAGAGTCAAGTCACGTCCCGTCTGGTCGTCCAGAGTCAAGTCAAGTCTCGTCCGATCTCCCAGAGCCTCGTCACGTCATGTCTGCCAGTGTGATGGCGGTCACTATTCTGAGTATATGGGCTGCACACTACACTTCAGAGGTCTCGTCTGATCACAAGTCTGCTCCAGAGGTCTCATCTGATCACAAGTCTGCTCCAGAGGTCTCATCTGATCACAAGTCTGCTCCAGAGGTCTCGTCTGATCACAAGTCTGCCCCAGAGGTCTCGCCTGTTCACAAGTCTGCTCCAGAGGTCTCATCTGAACATGAGTCAGCTCCAGAGGCCTCTCCTGTCGGAGAAGCTGCGCCAATGCCTTCAGAGGTGTCAGCTTTTGCTGTGGAACCTCCTAAGGAGGCGGTGTTCCCCTCTGAACTCTCTGCTTCTCTCCTTGTTCTGTCTGCCTCCTCTGTCCCTGCTCTCCCCAGGTCCCAGTCCATGACGCGGGCCCCTGCGCCTCCTGCTCTGCCCTGGAGGGCCCCTGAGCCTCTGTTGGTCAGGTGGAGTGTCTGGAAGCCGCTGTTTGGGGGGGGGCTATGTCATGAATCTGGTTGGTGACCTTCGGTCTGCTCACCACCAGATGTCGCTCTCGCCCTGTCATTACACACTGACTGTTGCACTACACCCTGGACTACATCTCCCATCATCCATCGCGCTGATTGCGTCAGCACCTGTGGCCAATCAGGGACCCTATTTAAGCCCCGGACTTTCCCTCGGTAACTCACCAAGTATTGTGGAGTTGTTAATGTGGAGAACTGTCTTGGTTGTGTTTAGCGCTCTTCTAGTGCTAGCACCATTACAGAGTCGTTCCTGAGTTTCTTAGTTCCAGAGTTCTTTAGTTCCTGAGTTCCTAGTTCCTGAGTTGCCTTAGTTTAGCATTCTCGCCTGGCCATCTCGTTTCGTCTGTCTTGCCGCCTGCCTCTTGGACTTCTCGCTCGTTGTACGGATAACCCCTCTGCCTCGCGTTATGGATTATGTTCGCCGCTGATCGACCCACGCCTGCTTCATGGACTACTCTTGTGCCTCGCCCCAACATACCTGTTTGTCATTGTTCTGACCTTGCCTGCTTGACCATGTCTCTGTCTTGTCCTGTTAATAAAAGCTTGCGTTTGGATCCCCTCGCCTCTCGTCTCCCTTTCCACGTTACACAGATCACATACATACGTACATACAAAGGCTACACAGAGAGATTCCTTGCTATGATAGATTATTCACAGAACATGACATGGATCTTCAGGCCTTGCTCATCAAGACAATTTGATTGGAATGTGTCCAGCTCCTCCAGATACTCAAAGATGAATAAAAAGACATCTCTTGCTTCATCTGATTATCCCCCAGGTAGTCTTTGATGGCATTCTGTTGATTTTCCCTGTCCATCTATCATCTATCCACACATGTATGTATGTATATATGCATTTGTGTGTGTGTGTGTTTGTGACATATCAGGACACACATTTGTATAATGACATAGGTATGGCATAGGTATTATAAGGTGAGGGTGACTTATGAGGACATTGCCCCATGTCCCCATTTTTCAAAAGGGTTTTCACAGGAAGGAGTTTTTTTTTTAAATAAGTAAAAATGTGGACAATTTCCTGTGAGGCCTAGGTATAGGGTTGGTGTAGTGATAGGAAATACAGTTTGTACAGTATAAAAACCATTACGCCTATGGCATGTCCCCACAATTCACAAAAACAAATCTGTGTCTGTGTGCAAAGCATACATACATACAGTGGGTACGGAAAGTATTCAGACCCCCTTAAATGTTTCACTCTTTGTTATATTGCAACCATTTGCTAAAATCATTTAAGTTCATTTTTTTTTCCTAATTAATGTACACACAGCACCCCATATTGACAGAAAAACACAGAATTGTTGACATTTTTGCAGATTTATTAAAAAAGAAAAACTGAAATATCACATGGTCCTAAGTATTCAGACCCTTTGCTCAGAATTTAGTAGAAGCACCCTTTTGATCTAATACAGC
>JAHKKF010532083.1:0-14114 GCA_019740295.1 Labeo calbasu
TTGTCGGATTGTTTGCCTGATTGGACTGACTTCTTGGTATTTGACCCACTGCCTGTGTTATCACCTTGCTGCTCGGATTACGTTTATGGTTTTGGACTGCTTTCCTGGTTATTGACCCTCTGCCTGTTTCATGTGTATGATTGCTGTTGTTTCCAATAAACTTCCGCATATGGATTTTAACGCCGCCTCAGCGTCCACGTTACACGTGTACCTGTAAGCAGTCTAGCTGCCGCATTTTGAACTGCCTGCAACCGTGCCAAAGCTGTTTGGTTAACTCCTGTATATAAAGTGTTACAGTAATCGAGTCGTGAAAAAATGAAGGCATGGATGAGTTTCTCAAGATCATTAACAGAGAAAAATTTGGGGGTGAACTATTCTTTTTATCATCTCAAAATAAACTATGCAAGATAAAATGTAAGGGCCTATGCATCCATGATAACTTTCATATAAGACCAGTTAGTCTTTACACAAATCTTGGTATGGGTCTTTCAGTAACAGAAGCAGAGGAACAGGCAGATTACCTTGTATTTGTCTTTCAAATTATTCCATTTCTTCTTGGCCTGTTTGGCCGTTATGGCCAAACCAGAAGTGGAAACAAAGTGCCTAGGCAAAATAAAAATAAAGATTGACATGACATAAACCTTCAGACATACAGGGAATGATACAAACAATCAAAATCAATACTCACTCCCATCCACTTTTGCAGGAGTTGCGCCTCCCTGTGAAAAGACTTTCATTGGCCGCCCACCATTCTATAAGTGCCCGAGTTTCCTCAGCAGTCCCTTGATTAAAAAAAAAAAAAAAAAAAACTTAATGGACGTTTTAATGAACAATAATATTGTTATAAAGTAATTCAGTACAAACATGAAATAAAGACAAGCAAACAATTTGGTCAAAACTACAACACAGCACTCTAAAAATTAGGGTCTACATTAAAAAAAAAAAAAAAAGTCGTTTTCTCTCAGCTAAAATGATCTGTGAGGGAACAAAACCTTACGAAAATTAACCATTGTTTTATTATAGTAAAATTGTAAAAATTTTTCCTTTCTTTTTTTATTGACATCCATTTGCATAACCACAGTTATACTACAAATGCCATGGTTAAACTGTAGTTATTTACCATGGTTAAACTATAGCAACCATGTTCTTTTGGTTTTATTTGTAGTAAAACCATGGTTAATTTTCGATAGATTCATGAGAAAAAGAATTAGATATACGTTACCCAAAGCCCAGTAAGTTAGATACACATTAAATACGAATTGAAGCTTATGTTTAACCACTACAGCAACACTATAGGCAGCAGCATATTTTTAGGAGCAACTGCTGAGGCTGGACTGCCCTCGACAGGTAAGTTACATGAGCGCTGACTGCCCGGTAATCGTAATCCTCTGAGGAAAGTTTTTAAATAGGGGCTAACCTTATAATTTAACAGCAGCTTTTAAGTTTAAACAACTATATTCTCACCTCAAAAGCTCGTAAAACTACATTTCGTGACACAACAACAATAGTTTTTCGAAATGTATCACTTACAGTTATGAGTTCTCGCCTGCGCCATTACGAAATGTCCGTTGGCGTGAACTCAATTCTGGGTTACGGGCTTTATCAAGTCCACACAAGTCACCTCCTGATGCATCCTCGATAAAAGGGGCGGAGCAAGAACACATCCGGGGATTTTAACTGTACTTGGCTAGATGTGAACTCTGAATTGGAGTGGTACTTGGGCGACGACTGATGATGTTTCACAAGTCCACAAGAACACAAGTACAGACAAGAACGCATATTGAGAAACGGCCAGTGTATGTGTGAAACAGACGTAACCAGTCACACCTGCACTGCATCACCTTCACTAATCAGCAACCACATAAGAACACACACCGCAGTTCACTCAGTGTCCGGGCTCGTTTATATGAAGCGCACTCGCTGTGTCTCTACTCCAGATTCACTGCTTATAACTACCTGCGATTACTTACCTCTGTGTCTTTTCCATCCTCAGTCATTTGTGTATCTCCTAGGATCTCTCCAATCAAGTGGTGGTGTGTGTTCTCCCAGTCTCATTCCCGATCTCCTGGACTCCTGCACAGAGAAAGGATTCACAGTCATTCCTCATGTCACTCCCCCGAAAACATCTTCAAGATCTGATACTTACCATTCCTGCTGTGCTGTCATCCATCCATGCTCTGCTGTATCAAATAAACCATCATTTCGTTTCACTTACCTCTTGTGTACGTCTGCTTCCCGTAACAATTAATGTCTTTAAGTATATTTAGACACACACAAACACATACACACACACTAAAAGCCATTTAAGCCAGTTGGAGATAATATTATTTGTTTTATGCAGATATGTAATTATTGTTGTTTAACGTTTAATCTTTCCTGCTGTTATGGAGCAGTCTGGTGACATGACAAAGGAAGCTGATCCTGATTGGTTCTCTTGTTTGCATTCAAAGTGTCGATTGCCTCACAGATAGAACCTTATAGAACCAAGTTAAAGTTTGACTTTTTAGATAGAAAATGCTTGTTTTCTAAATAAAAAGACAAAAAACGTCACATAATGAAAATAAGCTGTCACTGAATAAGAAAATAAGCTGAATAAGAATAAGATGTGAATGACTCAATTTTGACAAAAATGTCAGATATAATTCCTATTTAATATCCTAATAATACAACCTAATATAACAAATCTGTATACAATATCCTCATATATTACAAACTGAATATAGAACATACCCAAGTTTTATGGACTCTTCCAATATTAATAAACAACTAGCAAGAAACCACAGAAAATTAAATTATGCATACAGATCTGATTTACTTTGAGCCAATGTTTAACCATCAATGTAAAAGACTTGAAAGACATGTATCACTTTGAACTCATTTGGCAACATATTCCAAAGTTGTGACCCTTTTACAGAGAAAGCTCTTTGCCCTTGTGATGTTCTATAAAACCCAATCCTACAGTTTCCTGCCTCATTACTGTCACGAATCGGGTTGGTGCTCTGCGGACCGCTCACCACCAGATGTCACTCTCACCTTTCCATTGCACTCTGACTGTTACTTTGCACTTCGGACTGCATCTCCCATCCTCCACCGCACTGATTGCGTCAGCCCCCGTGACCAATCAGGCTTCCTATAAAACCCCGGACTTTCCCCATGCAAGTCACGGATTGTTGTATTGTTGTATTCTTAGCGTTTTCCTAGTTCCTTGTTCCGAGTTCCTAGTTCCCAGTGTTTTGTCTTTTCCGCCTGGTTATCTCGTTTTGTCTGTCTAGCCGCCTGCCTTTTGGACTTTCGCTTGATTGGATTATTCTCTACGTTTTGCCTGTGTTATTCCCGTTTGCTCCTGTTGGACTCTGCCTGTTTGACCATGTAGCTGCCTCGTCCCATTAATAAAAGCTCGCATGTGGATCCGCTCGCCTCTCGCCTCTCACTCCCGGTTACAGAACAATCCGTCACAACAGGATCCAGCAGCTTCACCCCCGGACATTCAGAGGATATGGACACGGACAGAATTCTTTGCCGGATAAAACAGGGACCATGTACACTGGAACAATACACCTGTGAGTTTCTCTCCATCTCAAATTATTCCACTCTCCCGGACTGTATAAAGATTGAGATTTTTTGTGACGGCGTGAACCAGCCCCTCCGTGCACAATTGAGAGGCGTTTTTGAACTTTGCTCTGATGTGTGTGGGTTCGCCGTGCACCGTGGGGGTCGCACAGGGGGAACGCGACAACGCGGTAATTGGCGGTCATGCCGGAGCACGATCCCACAAACACGTTTGCCGCCTGGATCGCTCGTGAAATGGCGGCCGTGCAGGGGCACGCTCAAGCAATGGCGACGGCTGCGGAGAGTGCTCATCTAATGGCGGCGACAGCTGCGCCCGTTCACAAGATGGCGGCCGCGTCGGAGCGCGTTCGTGATACAGCAGCGACAACAGAGCCCGTGCACAAAATGGCGGCAGCGCCGGCGCGCGCTCACAAGATGGCGGCGACGGCGGAGCCCGTTCACAAGATGGCGGCGAGAACAGAGCTCCGTCATGTCACAGCCGCCATACCAGAGCCATATAAAGTTGCAGCTGCATTTCCTGAGTCCAGTCAAGTTTCTGAGTCAAGTCAAGGTACAGCTGTATTTCCTGAGACAAGTCAAGTTTCCAAGTCAAGTCAAGTTGCAGCTGTGTTTCCCGAGTCAAGTCAAGTTTCCAAGTCAAGTCAAGTTGCAGCTGCATTTCCCGAGTCAAGTCAAGYTTCCAAGTCAAGTCAAGTTGCAGCYGYRTTTCCYGWGTCAAGTCAGGTTTCCAAGTCAAGTCAAATTGCAGCTRTSKYTCCTGTSTCAAGTCAAGTTACAGCCATCTTTCCTGAGCCACTGCACAAGATGGCTGCCACGCCAGAGCCACTGCACAAGATGGCTGCCACGCCAGAGCCACTGCACAAGATGGCTGCCATGTCATAGCCACTGCACGAGATGGCCGTCACGCCAGAGCCACTGCAAGTCCGGTCAAGCTTCCCAAAGCCTGTTCACAAGATGGCCGCTGTCTCCAAGCCATGCCACAAGATGGCCGCCATCCCAGAACTCTCGGCCAGCACTCGGACGCCGCCTGTGGTCATGATGGCCCACGTGCTGGACTCACCCCTAATGGCTGTATGGGCAGCTAAAATGGCGCTCCTTCACGCCGCGGCTGCCACCCCTGGGTCAAGTCAAACTTCCAGGTCCGGCCAAGACACAGAGTCAAGTCAAGACACAGCTGCTGTTCTCCACGAGCCAAGCCACAGCTGTGCCCCACGAGTCAAGCCAAGTCACAGCTGTGCCCCACGAGTCAAGCCAAGACACAGCGGTTCCCCATGAATCAAGCCAAGACACAGCTGCTGTTCTCCACGAGTCAGGCCAAGACACAGCTGTCGTTCTCCACGAGTTAAGCCAAGTCACAGCTGTTCCCCACGAGTCAAGCCATGTTGTTCCTGAGTCAAGTCACGTTACAACTGTTGTTCCTGGGTCAAGCCATGTTGTTCCTGAGTCAAGTCACATTACAGCAGCTGTTCATACTAGGTCAAGTCAAGTTACAGCCGTGTCTCCTGAGCCAGGTCAAGCTACGACTGTTGTTCCAAAGTCAAATCAAGCCAAAGCTGTAGCTTCCAAGTCCGGTCCAGCTTCCAAGTCCGGTCAAGCTTCCAAGTCCAGTCAAGCTTCCAAGTCCAGTCAAGCTTCCAAGTCCAACAACGTCAAGGCGGTCGTTCCTGCGTCAAGCAACGTCAAGGCCGTGGTTCCTGCGTCAAGCAACGTCAAGGCCGTGGTTCCTGCATCAAGCAACGTCAAGGTCGCGGTTCCTGAGTCAAGCAACGTCAAGGCCGTGGTCCCTGCATCAAGCAACGTCAAGGCCGTGGTTCCTGAGTCAAGTAAAGTCATTGATCTTCACAAGCCAGTTCAAGTCACCGCTGGTCTTCACGTGTCAGATCAAGTCCCTGCTGATTTCCATGAGCCAAGTCAAGTCACTGCTGATCTCCAGGAGTCAAGTCAGTTCACTACTGATCTTCACGAATCAAGTCAAGTCACAGCCAATCCCCATGAACCAAGTCAAACCACAGCTGATCTTCATGAGCCTAATGAAGTTATTGCTGCTGTTCCAGAGCCAAGTCACGTCTCGTCTGACCTTCCAGAGCCCCGTCACGTCCCGCCTGACGGCCCAGAGTCAAGTCTCGTCCCGCCTAACGGCCCAGAGTCAAGTCCCATCCCGCCTGACGGCCCAGAGTCAAGTCACGTCCCGCCTGACAGCCCAGAGTCAAGTCACGTCCCGCCTGACGGCCCAGAGTCAAGTCACGTCTCGTCTGAGCGCCCAGAGTCAAGTCATGTCTCATCTGACCGCCCAGAGCCTTGTCACATCATGTCTGCCAGTGTGATGGCGATCACTATTCTCAGTATGTGGGCCGCACACTACACTCCCAAGGTCACGTCTGTTCGCATGTCCGCCCCGGAGGTCATGTCTGTTCACAAGTCCGCCCCTGAGATCACGTCTGGTCTCAAGACCGCTCCAGAGGTCCCGTCTGGTCTCAAGTCTGCTCCAGAGGTCCCGTCTGGTCTCAAGTCTGCTCTAGAGGTCCCGTCTGGTCTCAAGTCTGCTCCAGAGGCCCCGTCTGACCACGAGTCAGCTCCAGAGGCCTTCCCGGTCGGAGAAGCCGCGCCAATGCCTCCTGAGGTGTCAGCTTCGGCTGTAGATCCTCCTAGGGAGGCGGCGTTCATCCTCAAACACTCTGCTTCTCCCCTTATTCTGTCTGCCTCCTCTGTCCCTGTTCTCCCTAGGTCCCAGTCTATTACACGGGTTCCTGCTCCGCCCTGGAGGGCTCTTGCGCCTCCTGCTCTGCCTCCGGTTCCGCCCCGGAGGGCTCTTGCGCCTCCTGCTCCGCCCCGGAGGGCTCCTGCGCCTCCTGCTCCGCCTCCAGCTCCGCCCTGGAGGGCTCTTGCGCCCCCGGCTCCGCCCTGGAAGGCTTCCTCCCTACCGGACTTTCCTTGGACTTTCGCTTGATTGGATTATTCTCTATGTTTTGCCTGTGTTATTCCCGTTTGCTCCTGTTGGACTCTGCCTGTTTGACCATGTATCTGCCTCGTCCCATTAATAAAAGCTCGCATGTGGATCCGCTCGCCTCTCGCCTCTCACTCCCGGTTACAATTACTCCTAGTGGTTCGTCTGTAGCATCATGTCTCTTTACTAAATTACAAAAAAAAAAAAAAACAGAAGGTGCCTTATTGTGCTAGCATTTAAAAAGCAACTTCACATGTTACATTTTTAAAACTCATAAAATTAAGCATATGCCATTTCTTTAAAATATGACAAAGATGCCATCAATTCGGCTTATTATCCACAATTTTTAGAGCCCAATTATACAGCATTTCAATTTTTCTAAATAAAGAATCACTAGTTTGAGACCACACTGTAATACAATATGAAATACGGGACAAAATCATTGCATGCAGGAACAGATGAGCTGCCTTAGTCATAATTCCTAAGTTTAAGTTCATCTTAACTATTTTTGACTGTTTATTTATATGTTTGTCAAATTTGAGTTGTGAATCAAGAACTACTCCTAAAAAAAACTAACTTGATTTACCTCCTCTTCATTAAGTACCTACATTTTTATTTTTTCAGTTTTCTTCTATTAGAAAAACAAATACATTTATTGTAATATTATTTTCCTGGAGCCATCTAGATATCTTTTCCATTTTATTCTTTATAAACATTGATTTTGTATCCTCGATCCTCGCCCACTCCTGCTTGATCTGCCCAGTACAGAAAGCAGCAAATAAAAATCTTAAGCAATATCTCTTGACTCCTGTAAATGTTTGTCTTTATCTGCGGAACTGCTTCATCATCCTGATGCTAACTTTACAGATTACGTTCTTTCAGGTATCTCACATGGCTTCCACCCTGGTATTGTAAGTCTCCCCTCCCAAAGCCTTGTCTGCTCCAGTCTTCAATCCACTGTCACCGAACCTGAAACAGTTGACCTCTTAATCAAAAAAGAAATAGATGCAAACTTCATCAAGGAAAAGGGACCCTTTTCCGTCCCTACATTTAACGTTTTTCGCATTAGCCCCATCGGCATAGCAACCAGAAAATTTTCAGGTAAGAATGTCTCATAATCAATCTCTCATCCTCACATAATTCCCCTTTTAAAAGCATTAAGAGTCTCCTCCTGCTCAAATAATTTTCTCTCCACTATCATGACACTGACCAAGCCATCACCCTGATCAATGAAGCAGGTTGCAGTGCTTGGCTGGCCGAAGTTCACATTAACTCTGCCTTTAAAGTCATGCCCATCCACCCAGATTTCTGGCACCTATTCGGCATCCGCTGGCAGGAATAATTTTTACTTTGCCCTCCGACTCACATTCGGCTGTAGAAGCAACCCTAAACTCTTCGAAACGTGTGAGAAGCAATTTGTTGGATCCTCTGCAACAATTAGCATATACCTTATTTGATTCATCTTTTATATGATTTCTTAATCATCTCGCCCCCCCAAACTCCTTCCCAGCCACACATCTCTTGACAACCCAAAAGCTTTTCGCAGAGCTCAGGATTCCCCTCGCCCAAGACAAAACCGTAGGCACCTCCATCAAGTTCTTAGGTATCAATTTGGATTCACAAAAATTTCAGGCATTGTTACCAAAAGAAAAAATTCATGGTAGCCTCCACTCTCTCAACTACCCTAGCTGTTCTCCATTTTAGGCCATCTGAATTTCGCAAATGCACATCATACCACAAGGCCGCCCCTTCATCTCCCAGCTCCTCTCCCTCGCATCCTCCACACACACTTTGGAAGACCTAATATTCCTAACTGACTCATGCCGCAACAAACTTAACCTATGGATATCCTTCCTTAAGAATGGAATGGCTTATCCTTTTTCTACAACAACCTGATTTCCTCCCCAAATGATATACAGCTATTTACCGACGCTGCCCCCTCCATCGGGTTTGGAGGTTTTCTCCAAGGCCATTGGTTCACTTCCACTTGGCCCCCCCAGCTGGCAGATTTGCCACAGCAGCTATCGTCCTCAGCACTATTCAAGCTTTATCCTTTAGTCATCGCAGCTGCTCTATGGGGCAAAGAGTGGTCCGCCACCAGCATAATCGTGCACTGTGACAATAAAGCTACTGTGCACTGCATTAACAAAAGTCATTCACATTCTCATGCATTAATGCTCTTTTTAAGACGTCTGATTTGGATTTCGGCTTGTGGCCAATTCATCATAACTGCTAAACACATTCCCGGTTCAAAAAAATCTAATTGCTGACTCTCTCTCTCTCGTTTTGCCTTTCAGAAATTCAGAGCATTAGCACCTCAGGCGGACCTGCTTCCAACCCCAGTTCCTCCCTATTCAGAGCTGATATTCCCATAAACCACTCTTTGAGACCTCTCCTAGAAGCTTCTCTTAATTCCATCCTTCAAGCCATCTCCCCCAGGACCCTTCAGTCTTACATAACAGCATGGAAATGTTTTAAAACGTTTCACTCCGCTTACAACCTGTCATTGCCTGATTTTTCCCTGCTATCTATTACCTCATTTATCTCTTAACTCAACATCATCAAAAACCTCCAAATTGGCTCAAAGAGTACCAAAGCGGGATTCAATTTTTTTAATAAACTTCTCTATGGCTCACCTTCACCCAATATAACCAATTCCCAGACGTCGCTACTAATCAAAGGCACCCAAAAAACCCATACCACTCGCCCAGACACCCGCCAAACCAATAACCCTAAAAAATTCTGAACAATTGCATTTCCACCCTCCGTAAAGGCTACCAGTCCATCCACACCACCCGTACCATAAATGCCATGTTTATCCTGGCTTTCTTCGGTTTCTGGGAGGAGCTCACACAGATAATTAACACAGCCAATTCATCATCAATAATCACACTCCCTATCCAATCAGCACAGGAAAGAATCCCTATAAATAACCAAAGCAGCCCTACCTTCTTCATCTCCCTTTTTTCAGCACCCTTCCACCACCCCGTCTCCTCACCTTCAGCCCGGGGGCAAGAGAAGTGCCCCGGGCTCGGGAATTACTGCCGAGCTCGGAGCCCTCTCCTGGACAGCACGCCAGATACGCATAATCTTTCCCTCAGTTTATGATCCGTAAGAGTGAACTTGTGAAAGAAAGACTAAATTAAAACACTATTGAAATTAAAACAGAACATTTGTTGATTTGTCTTTCATTTCATCAATCTTAGCAGATTCTTAGAAATTAGAAATTTAGAAGTTAGAAATTTTTGCACTAAACTCACTCAAGGTGAGTTTAAGTAAACTGCAAAAACTATTGATTAGTAATAGATGCAATGAATAAGTAGAAATTGGATCCCATTAAAATTCTGTAGAAATGATCATAAGCTGCCAATGTTAATGGTAAAAGTGAGCAAGTAACTGGTGTGTGCAAATTAAATCCATACACACTGATGTTAAAATGCTAACAGTGTCCTTTATTGTGCTTCAATCAAAAAACAGTGCACTTCCTGTGAGCTCTCCTTTCAATTTATGATATAGAAATGTGAAGTTCTTACATTGTAGACAGAGCAAACAATTTGTCCAAAGTCCGTATTATTCCTTGCATGTTTATACATTAAGCTCAGTCCAACGCAATATAGCTGTCACGCTGCAGACAGGAACGGACAAACAATGACGTGATAAATGAAAAGTCTTTAATAATCCACAGAGAAGAACAGGAAACACAGGATATAACAACAACGTCCGACAAAACAGCAGAGCAAACACACCAACTTATAAAGACACACTGATTAACTAGGACAGCTGAAGGGAATCACACTAACAAGGGGGAGAAACCAATAATCACAGTACAGCGGGGGGAGACACTGGGAGAAACCAACAAAGACAGTCCAGGGGTGTGACAATAGCTAGCTGACATGGTAAAGTGTACCATGGACAAAACACATTGCTTTAAAATGTGAATGAGAATTTCTATCATTGTAGGAGCCCTGTATAGGATTCTTGTTGGAACATTTTGCAGATTCTAAGAGGGGGGTGTAAACTTTTGACCTCAACTGTAATTGTGGTTGGAACAATGGGGATGGCAAGAAACGAAGAGGTGTATGTTTGTATAGTAATTTACAACAGCTTTGATTGTGGTCAATCAGAATCAAGGACCGGAACTGTCTGTTCTATACATTTAGTTTGAAACTCTATCCCTGCTAAGAGTCTCTTCACTTTATTGTGAATCTTCATGTGCCTGTCAAGGCTTCCTTTTTGACTGAAACTCTTTCCACACTGTTTGCATGTGTATGGCTTCTCTCCAGTGTGGATATTCATGTGTGTGTCAAGTTGTCCTCGTTGACAAACCCTTTCCACACTGGTTGCATATGTAAGGCTTTTCTCCAGTGTGAATTCTCATGTGCTTTTTAAGGTGTCCTCTTTTTTGAAACTTTTTCCACACTGACAGCAAGTGAAAATACTCAAAGTTCCAGTCTTTTGAGCTCTTTTTTTTTGTTTAGAAGTCTTTTCAGACTCTCAGGAACAAAATAGGAACAAAAAAATTTTTCTCCAGATACAAATTATGAAGATCCTCAAACTGATCTTTCTCTTCAGTTTCATTCATTACTTCCCTCTCCTCTTTCAGCGATGTTAGGTCTAGTTAACATCAAAACATGTAGATATGTAATGCATATATGCTAGATCCTATACCAGGGTGTCCAAACCTGATCCTGGTCGGCCAGTACCCTACAGAGATTAAGTTGTCTGTTATACAATTAATTAAATCTAGGAAATCTATACAGACTGGTCTCAATTATTATATACCATTTTTATGTCTCCTAGGGGATAAAATTCAACAAATTTAGAGAGAGACTAGGAAAAAAAGAAAGAGGACAAACTCCCCACTCAACCGACAGATGGAAAATTCAATCACACAATAATTCCTTCTGAGGTTTTATTAAGGGGGCAATTATGTTAGCCAATCATAAAAGTTAGCTGTTACACTTGACCTTTTCAATGGAAAACACCAAAACAGACTGTCAGAGGATGAGAAATGGTGGAAAATGGTCATTAATCTCTCAAAAATCTTTAGCAATATTATAATTACATCTCTGGAAACACAATCTAAAAAATACTAAAATTAAACTTCCTTTAAAAGAAAACAGGCAATATTTTTGCACAAATTGAAAGTGAAAAAGTGAAAGTGAAGTGACTGCTAAGTATGGTGAATTGTGCTCTGTATTTAATTCACATCCACACAAAGTGAGAGCTTTCCCTATCCAATCTTTTTTCCCCCTCATCTCAAGAAATATCTGCATCCACATGAAACCAACACAAAACTATGTAGTATATATGCCAGAGAAGTATGTAACGCAGTAATTCTGTCACAGAGATACACTAAAAACGGAAAAGAAAATTTTGACAATGCCCATAAACCTTGCGTGCAGTATACAAAAAAAACCAAAACAATGCATTTATTAATCTGTGTTAATATTAGTTAATAAAAAGACAATCATTCAGTGTTTGTTCATGTTTTACAGATTCACTGTACACACGAAACCGCAAGGGTGTCGCTTTCAGATGTATCCACTCTGGGACCCGGTTTAAATAAATATCTGTTTCACTCTCCCAAAACACCAGATCCGCCTGGACAAAACACCTATTCAATACAAAATTTATGCGTATACAACCTAAACACATCTCTGTGTGGACAAGACCTTAGTTGTATGTAAGATTTGTTTTTATTTTTTTGTTAAAGTAATTTATTCACAAGCAATATTCTCATCAGTTTCATCAGCTCTATCAGCCAAGGCTCCAAAAAGTATCAAAAAATTATTTTAAACAATTTGCATAGCAAGCGTCACACGCTACGCAAATGTTTTAATAAAATAAATATAAGAAATAAACATTAAACGTTTTAGAAAAAAAACTAAATATAACAGTAGTTCAAACCAATAAGTGTAAAGTTGTCCCCAGAAAGTAATTTCCCATTCTATCTTTTAGGCTTGGTCTACAATAATACGTTTCCATTTGAAGGCCTCTGTTTTGGTCTTCCATCCACACTGAGATGGCATTTATGTTAAGGAAAACTGAGCTTTTTGAAAACGGTCTCCGAAGTGGATAATTAAAAAAATGTCCTTTCAGCGTTGTTGTCACACCCTTGGACTTTACATTTTGGTTTTTCCCAATGCCCATATTTGGTTCTTCCTGCTCATCAGCCTCATTCCCTGTCATCAACCTGTCGTTGTAATTAGCACTCCTTTATAAGTTTGATTTCTGAGTTTATCTGTCCGGCTTTAAAGTTACCTACTGTCTGTGTATGTTCCAGTCATCCTGTCTGTTTGTTAACCTGCCTGAGGATTTTATTAAAGACTTTGCATTTACTCCTACATTGTGTTGCACATTCATACACGCATCGTGACAGACAGCCGGACCAAAACAGTTATCTCCATGTTTTCCCTCGTTTTTGTTTCTCATTTTTTCTCAGTCTTTTATTCAGCTATGTTTGCCTACATGGATCCCCTCCTTCGTCCAGAATTCCTCCTCCTCATGCTGAAGCAGGGGGAGAGATTGCTCGAGGGATACACAAGACTGTTCCAGATGCTGGCTAACACCATCAGCTACCAGGAGGACGCGCTCTGTCCGTTCTTTCACGCAATGTTAAACATGGCGTACAGAGTGCCGTCGTGTGAGGACGGCCCTTGAGGCTGTTTCCTGGAGAAAATCGCCAGTGCCACTCCGGACCCAGAGCCCAGCCAGCCACCACCCCGACATGCGGGGCACAAGCCCCAGCCCATCGACAACGGAGAGCCAGAGTCCATTGCGACAGAGCCATTGCCTACAGGAGCGACAGCACGGACGATCGCCATGGAGGTAGAGCCAAGACTGTTTGACCAGGTGCATTAGCCGGCCACTGCGTCCGCAACGGCGGAGATTTTAGTGGGTAGTGAGGGTGCTTAGGACAGCACCGCCACTGAGGGTGAGGTAAAACTGGACCTGGGACAGCTAGTGATGGAACAAGATTTGATTGATTTCACTGAGAATATAGACATTGAACTTCCTGTGTTCCTTGAACTGTGGGTCTGCGTGGATTTCCCATCAATCCTCCCTCAGTTGCCCCCGTGTAGCAGCCCTGCCACCGCTGTTTCCTGTCAGCCCCTTAGCTCACCATCTGTGCGGTGGGTTCGTCATGGGTCTGCCACTCTACACTGGCGTCATGGAGGATCCCTCGTCTTCGCTTCCTGCCTCAGAGTCCCGGACTCCGCCTCGGCCCTCTGACTCTGCAGCTCCTCCCCGGCTCTCAGCTCCCTCGTCTCCACCGTCACCCGTTGGTCCATCAGCTCCATTGGGCTCCATCGTCCCTATGACTCCGCCTTGGTCAGTCATCATCACAACTTCACCTCAGGACTCCTCCACTCCTCCGGCTGGCCCAAGGCCCCCATTACCAATGCAGAATGACACACCTGCACAAAAACTACCCACACCTCCCAACAGCCAGGCACTCTGTCTGTCTCCAGCCGATGTAAGGAAGACTCTATCCAGGATTAACCCACGCAAGGCTGCGGGTCCTGACAACATACCTGGCCGTGTACTGAGAGACTGTGCTGCACAGCTGACGGATGTCCTAACAGACATCTTCAAC
>JAHKKF010532084.1:0-47519 GCA_019740295.1 Labeo calbasu
AGTAGTGTGATGGGTAGGTTAGGGGGTGGGTGGGTGGGTGGGTGGGTTACAGCTGGTTAGATTTAACCCGTAGGGATGGGCTAGTAAACATCATCACCTTCTCAAAAGCATTATGACCTCACAAATAATAGTGAAACTGAATCTTCTTTAACAGAGCCCCTCAACTGCACAGAGTGAAGGGGTAAATCTTTCTTTTAGGATATTTGTCTTTTTCATAAGCAAATATCATTCAGTATGCTTTATGTTTTTCAATAAAACAGTAGTCTACGGCAGAAGTTTTCAATATTTTTTAATAGCAATAGGCATTGCTATTTTTGATGTATATTTTTAAAAATATTTATAATAATTTAAACTGGTATACCACTTTTTCCTTTATTTAATCTGTTTATTATTTAAAAGGAATTTTATTGTTTGTTTCAGTCAAATAATGTGTTATGTAATTGTGCCTTATTTTTATTTATTTATTTACTTATTTTTGTATATTTATTTATTTAAATCTTTTTTTATTATTTATTTTAGTCAGATATGTTATGTAATTATATCTTATTTATTTGCATATTTGAATCTATTTATTTAAATAATTTTTTTATCTAAACTTTTTTTATGAACCCCCAGCACTCTCTTGTGGCCCCTGGTGAGTCCCTGGACGCCAGTTTGAAAACCCCTGGTTTATGTTATATGCTCGTTAACATGCTTAAATAAGCGTGACTGTGCGTGCACAGGTTTTGATATATTTGTGTCGGATGAGATTATTATTATTATTATTATTATTATATCTGTGATGAGGGCCCCTGATGACCCACAAAGGCAACACATGGGAACTACAGCAACACTGCAGTGATGATCGCAAAGATGTAAGATGTTTTGGAGGCTTGGGAAGATCATTCCTCTACAAACGTTCCTCAAAAGATCCTGATGATCAGATTTAAAACCAAAAAATGATTCATGAAGTATCAAGTGAAGCCAAGCTGCTTCAGTCCAGTGAGTGTTCATCTGGAAATATGACTACAGTTATTCTGACGTTTGCCTGCTTGAAACTCTAAACTATCAATGAGACACCAGAAGTCATGGAGTAGATGTGTGCATGTGCGTGAAACAGGTTTAGCAACAAAGATTATGTTGATCATTTAGAGACTTTAGAAATTCATTATCAAATATGATCTTTCTCTTTTAATTCGTGTCTCAGGAAAGACAGCAGCTCTTCTCATCCGCTCTGCTCGCTCATGTCAGAATGGACTTTATCTCCTCACAATCATGTTTTCTTCTGTCATTACTGTTAGACAGTACAGATGCAGTGATAGAGCAGGAGGCCGTTTGTGTGCGTTTCTGCTGCTGTTCTGAATCTCTGTGCTTCATTCATCACAGGGTCAGATCAATGATGTTGAACTCGAGCACTTTATCAGTCTAAGTTCTGTCAGTACATGATTCTTGATTCAGATTCCCACAATGATTCAGCAATGATTTCACTTTCTCTTTTGGCTGATGTCATCGGTCCTGCACATTTTCAGCTTTCATTATCGACTTCATTCCTGGTGTTTTTGCTTTCTTGTTGAATATGATGAAAGACGTGACGTTACTGAAGCGTTTGATGTTAAAAGCGTTATCCTGGCTGAATGTGTACAAACGGGTCTGAGACAGTTAAGTGCGTTAAGTGCGCTTCAGTGCGCTAGCAGACGGGTTAGTCAAAAAAAAACGCGACACGTCCAGGTTTAAGTAGGTCAGTGTGTGTTTGTCGTCTCCCGCCCTTTCTGGATTTTCTTCTTTGTCCGTCCGTCTCTCTCTCATGATTGTCTTTTGTTTAGTGTCAGATTCATGAATCTTTATGAATCTTATGAAAACACACTTTGAGAAAAAGAAAAACTGTAGAAAAATGGGAAAGGTGCTGGTCATTTCCTGACAGGATGCTTTGTGTTAAGTTTACAGACATTTTTTTTAATGCCAAGAATCACAAGAAAACACAATGTGTAATTCAAAATACAGGAAAACACCTGTGACGATTGAAAAATGGAAAAATGGAAAATTCCTTCATATTAACACTGTCATTGCACAGTATTTGAACTATTATTTGACATTTTTTAGATTGCAGTGAAGAACATGACAGGTTGTATTTGACCCCAAAATCAAAATAATAAAGAAATTATATTTTAATTAAAGTAAATGAAGGCCATTTGCCTGTTTTAGGACTCTTCTTTTCAGTGAAGAGCAGTGTCAATCCATCACATGCTCACCAATAGGTCCTCTGCAATGAACGGGTGCCGTCAGAATGAGAGTCCAAACAACTGATAAAAACATCACAAGTCATCCACACCACTCCAGTCCATCAGTTAACATCTTGAGAAGACAACAGCTGAAACAAATCCATCATTAAGACGTTTTTAAGTCCATAATCCATAATAACGCTTCCTATGGGGAAAAAAAAAAAAAAGTCCATCTCCTGTTGTCTCTCACATCAAAATCCAGACACGTATTTGTTTAGAGCTGTTTTGGCTCGTAAACGGTGCTTGATCTGTGCAGATTTCTCTCCTGATTCAGACCAGACCACTTTTTTTCCTTGGAGGAAGCGTTGTTATGGATTGCGGAAAAAAAAACGTCTTAAAAACGTCTTAATGATGGCAGCTTTTGTCTTCTCACAATGTTAACTGATGGACTGGAGTGGTGTGGATTACTTGTGAGGTTTTGTGGACTCTCATTCTGACGGCACCCATTCACTGCAGAGGATCCGTCGGTGAGGCAGTGATGGAATGACACATTTCTACAAATCTGATGGAAAAAAAACAAACTCATCTACAGCTCGTATGAACTGAGGGAGCACATTTACAGCAACATTTCATTTTATGGCTGAACTACTCCTATAATTTCAAATCCATAATGACTAAAGGCCATAAAGGTGTGTGTGAGCACCGTTATGAAATGATCATTTTATTGTTAAAACCCAATTTGTGGATTATAAGCGGATCTAGTGGTGTCATGTATGTAAGGTAGCTGCTGAACAGCTGTTCTTAGATCAGCACTGGATTGACCAATCAGAAGACTGAACCACAGCTGTTTCATTCACTTCTCTCTCCTTCTCTCAGGCTTTGTCTCGTTCAGGTGTGTTATTCGCTGGTTTGACTTGTATGTTGTCTCCAGAGAGAGTTTATCTCTATGTGGTATAAAGTGCTTTGTGTCACTGATCTCTTGTCATTTGTTCTTTCAGGACTGTTTCACCAGTGGGGACAGCCCCCGGTGTCCCAAGGTAGGAGAAATCTGCTGTATTTATGCCACATCATTACACTGGGACTGTGTTTGGGATTGACTGTAGTCTCAAACAACGGCATTTACCTTGACATATGCTAAACAGTCAAATTACGTTTAATGATAATAATAGACCAAGCTGTGCACGGCTCACTGCACTTTCAGAGACGTGTCTATTCATACATTTATAATGTTAAAAAAGATTTCGGTTTCAAGTAAATGCTGTTCTTTTGAACTTTCTATTCATTTGTGAATCCTGGAAACTGAAATGCATCACAGTTTCCACAAAAATATTGAGCAGCACAGCTGTTTTCAACATTGCTAATAATCAGAAATGTTTGTGGAGCAGCAAATCWGCATATTAGAATGATTTCTGAAGGATCATGTGACACTGAAGACTGGAGTAATGATGCTGAAAATTCACCTGCGCATCACAGAAATCAATTACAGTTTAACAAATATTCACTTAAAAATCAGCTATTTGAAATTTCAATAACATTTCACTATTTTTACTGTATTTTTGAAGAAAGAAATGCAGTGTTGGTGAACAAAAGAGACTTTCAAAAAAAACATTTAAAAAACTTACAGGCCCTGAACTCCTGAACACTAGGGCATGAGATATAAATTAGTTACAGTGTTGTTTTTGGTCTGACAAATACCCATGAAACATTGTAATCCTGCACGGTTAAGCACTTTGCAACCATAACTGTGTTTCTGTGTGTTTTTCTCAAGGCCCTCCGTACGTGGAGATAATCGAGCAGCCCAAAGCACGAGGGATGCGCTTCCGCTATAAATGCGAGGGTCGATCCGCCGGCAGCATCCCGGGGGAGAAGAGCAACGACACCACAAAAACACACCCTGCCATCAAGGTGAGACGCCTGAGATCTGCTCCTAAACGTAGACGCTGCCATCTGAGGCATTCCCATGTTGCCCTTCTTTGTTTCGTGCCACAAAACACATGTTGTATCGGATACGTGACACTGCGTGGCTCTTTTCCTAGGTTCACAACTACAGTGGGCCGCTGAGAGTGCGGATCTCCTTGGTAACCAAGAACCAGCCGTACAAACCACACCCACACGAGCTGGTGGGCAAAGACTGCAAACACGGATATTATGAGGCCGATTTACAGGAGCGCCGGATACACAGGTGTGTGTGTGTGTGTGTGTGTTATAAGGGTTTGCCAGCAACCAGTGATGGATGAACAACACAAATCAAATACTTCAGCTCTAATAAAATATTACTCCAATATAAGTATTTACTTAAATTTTTACTTGAGTAAAAAATCAAAATGACTTGATTTTTAACCAACCTACACTACCAGTCAAACGTTTTTTGGACAGTAAGATTTTTAATGTTTTTTTAAAGTCTCACCAAGCCTGCGTTTATTTAATCTAAAATAAGGTTATGTTTTTACTAAATATTTTTACTATTTAAAATAACAGCTTTCTATTTGAATACATTTTAAAATTTAATTTATTTCTGTGATGCGCAGCTGAATTTTCAGCATCATTACTCCAGTCTTCAGTGTCACATGATCCTTCAGAAATCATTCTAATATGATGATTTGCTGCTCAACAAACATTTATATTATATCATATTATTATAATATATTGTATAATATTATTATAAATATTTAAAATAGGTAAGTACATTTTTTCAGGATTCTTTGATGAATAGAAAGATGTAAAGATCAGCATTTATCTGAAATAAAAAGCTTTTGTAACATTATACACTGCCATTCAAAAGCATGGAATCATGGAAGAAATGACAGAAATTAATGCTTTGATTTAGCAAGGATGTTTTAAACTGATCAAAAGTGATGATAAAAACATTTATAATGTTTTAAAAGATTTCAGATAAATGCTGTTCTTCTGAACTTTCTATTCATTAAAGAAACTTGAAAAAACTCTACTCGGCTGTTTTCAACATAATTATAATAATAATAAATACTTTTTTCAGCATCTTTAAATGATTTCTGAAGGATCATGTGACTGTAGTAATAATGCTAAAAATTCAGCTATGAAATCACAGGAATAAATTACATTTTAAAACATTTTCAAATGGAAAACCGTAATAGTAAAATAGTAAAAATATTTCAAAATGTTACTCTTTTTGCTGTCCTTTGGATTAAATAAATGCAGGCTTGGTGAGCAGAAGAGACTTCTTTAAAAAAAACATTAAAACTCTTTTGACTGGTAATGTAGTTATTAAAAGTAAAGTTAATGACTGATGAAACAAGTTTATTATTTATTCTAGTCAAACTAATCATTAGTCTAAAACTAAGAAAAAATGTAACGATTAAAATAAAGCTAAAATAGTGTAATGTATTAGAATGACTAAGCTAAACCTGACATAAAAATAAATTAAACATTACCTAAATAGTAATAATATTGAAAAAGAGAAATTAATATAAATGATAAAAGCACAAAATGAAATTAAGAAAACTTAAAGTAACATTAAAAAGAAATCAAAAAACACTCTAATAATAAAGATTAGTTTAGACATTTTATGTATTAATCTCTGAATAAGCAAGCTTTTTATGTTATCACCAAAACTTATGCAACATCAAAGCGTTGTATCACGGGTGCATTTGTAGCAATAGCCAACAATTCAATGTATGGGTCAAAATTATCAATTTTTCTTTTATGCCAAAAATCATTAGGATATTAAGTAAGGATCATGTTCCAAGAAGATATTTTGTAGATTTCCTACCGTAAATATATCAAAACTTCGTTTTTGATTAGTAATATGCATTGCTGAGAACTTCATAACAAATAGTTGTTTCTTAGCCAAATATTGTCCTATCCTAACAAGCCATATGTCAATGGAAAGCTTATTTATCTTTTTTTAGATGATGTATAAAACGCAATAAAAAAAAATGGACTCTTCTGACTGGTTTTGTGGTCCAGGGTCACAATTAGAAAACCAAAAATGTGTGTATATATGTGGCTACAGATAGTAAAAAACGAAACCGAAAACAAAACACATCATTCAGACGTCACTTGGGGTAAAATGCATTAACGTGTTAAGAGGAATGTTATGAAACCATATTAGTTTTATATCATTTGGAACTGCAGCAGTAGGGAAGACATTATGGTCATTAATTTGTGTTTCTTTACCTAAAATCACCATTTCAAACATGCACACCTGACAATAATGACCTAAATATGACTTTAATTAAAAAATAATAAATGCTAAAATTCAGCATTAGTAACTTCAGCTCTGATATCCCAGTTCGTAGCTGATTTTGAGCGAATCAGTGAATCAGTTGTTGAACAGTCTGATTCACAAATGAATCGTTCAGTGTGATTTGTAAACTCGTTCAACAGGTTCGTTCTAAAGAATCAAACATCAGTCAAAATAAGGTGTTTTTGTGAAATGCAGTGGAGTAAAAAGTAGTGAAGAGAAGGTTTCCCAAAATAAAAGTACTGTGATCATGTACTGACTCTTGACAGCAACTGATTTAAATTCATTCAAACTCTATTGAAGCGACATGAAAATTAGCAGATGAGAGGAGTTCCGCTGCTTTGGTCTCTGTCAATCTCTCGTATGTGTGTGCGTGTGGTAGTTTTGGTCAGTACTAAATTTAGCATCTGGCCCTCGGAAACATCACATCACAGTCACTGCTTCCTGTTTGGGCTCACAGATGCGTGTTCGTGGGAAGCTCCATCTTGTGGCCGAAAGCCGTTCGTTTCCAGACTTCAGCGCTGCCTCTGCTTTGATCCGTTTGCCGAACGCTCTGCCGACTCATTTCTCTCTTTCAGTTTCCAGAATCTGGGTATTCAGTGCGTGAAGAAGAAGGATGTGGGAGATGCAGTTTCCTGTCGCCTGCAAACGCAGAACAACCCCTTTAATAGTAAGAGAAACACACACGACCGGACAGGCAGGCGGTTTGTGGAAACCGTGATTCATTTTATTTTTCAGGATCAACAGATCAATAGAAAGTTTAAAAGAGCAGCGTTTATTTGAAACACAAATCTTTTGGAACTTTAAAAATGTCTTTGCTGTTCGTTTTTCAAGAGTCCCTGATTAACGAAAGCTATAATTTCTTTTTGAACCCAACCTTTTCAATAGTAGTGGATGATGGTTTACACTAAAATTTTGTGCAGCACAACTGTTGTTGACATCAATAATAATCATAAATGTTTGTTGAGCAGCAAATCAGCATATTAGAATGATTTCTGAAGGATCATGTGACACTGAAGACTGGAGTAATGATGCTGAAAATTCAGCTGCGCATCACAGAAATCAATTACGTTTTAACACGTTCACACAGAAAGCAGCTGTTTTAAATTATAATAATATGTCACAATTTTTACTGTATTTTCGATTAAATAAATGCAGTCTTGGTGAGCAGAAGAGACTTCTTTCAAAAAAAACATTACAAAAAATTATTTATTATTTCAAGCTTTGGAACACTAGGGTATTTATGTATTTTTAATGTATTTTAAAATTTTAAATGATGTTTTTGGTATAAATTACATAAGTAATATGTTTGCACAATGAATTGAGCTCATTGTATATTTATAACTATATGATATGATCTGTAAACAGAGCCTAACTTTAGGCGTCTGTCTAATGATGTTTTGTCAGTTTGTCAGGCATGAATATTAATCTCAGTTACGGTGATTCAATGTCTGTGTGTCTGTATGTGTGATTGCAGTTCCTGAACCCAAGATCTGGGAGGAGGAGTACGACCTGAACGCGGTGCGCCTGTGTTTCCAGGTGTCCATCACGCTGCCCAGCGGAGATCTGTATCCTCTGGATCCCGTCGTGTCTCAGCCCATCTACGATAACCGTGAGTCACGCCGCCGAACACGCGCCTGAACGTTGAACACGCGTGACCGTGACCGTTCTGTCCGTATCTCTCTCGTCCTCAGGAGCTCCGAACACGGCCGAGCTCAAGATCTGCCGCGTCAACAGAAACTCCGGCAGCTGTCGAGGAGGAGACGAGATCTTTCTGCTGTGTGATAAAGTGCAGAAAGGTGTGTGTGTGTTTGTGTTTATTTGTCGTTATAGAAACGACATAGAAAATTTGTCGTTTTTGCCATTTTTATTAGTTTTCTAAAATGTGTCTATATAGCTACATCAGTTTTGCAGAAAATGTATGAAATTGTTATAAATTATTAGAAAAATGAGAACAATGCCTTGGCAGTTAGCTAAAACAAAAGTAAGTTTTACTAAAATAATTTCTATATTTTGGGTTTTCATTTTAACCGTAAAGTTTTTAGTGATTCTGTAGTTTTTTGTTGTTAGTTCTAATATAAAACTGTTACATTTTTATAAGGAAAAAAAATAAGAAGTGATGATTTCTCAGCTAGTTGAAATCTATTAACAGTTGATCTCCACACACCTGACGGCAGTCAGTAGGGGCGTAAAAAACAAAGACCAAAAAGGACAAAACCGACCAGCAAAACAAATCCCGCACACTACCACACTATGCAAAAAATATCAAAAACATTTATTACAAATTCAACCACATTTAAAAAAGACATCGTGGACATGATGTCTTTTTAAAATGTACTTGAATTTGTAATTACATGTTTAAAGATACCTGATGAATGTCATGTGACCGAAACGTCATAAATAAACGTTTTTGATACTTTTTGTGTAGTTTGGTAGTGTGCGGGATTTGTTTTTTTGCTGGTCAACTAGTTGATATAAAATACTTTTTTCTCACTTAAAATTAATTTAATTTCAAGGAGCCGCATATTTTTATTTTTATTTTAGTTTTCCAGTAAAATTTTGCTTTTTCTAGAGAAATATCTAAACTACGTATTTAAAACAAGTTTAATTTACTTTAGAACCCAAATTGTGTAAAGAGAGTATTTTATAGACTATTCATAAAAGAGTAACCCTAACCCTAACTGTTCTTCAAAAAAAAAAAAAATGTTGTATAAGAAAAATAAAATTATTTCAAAATGTCTTCTGTGGTTAAAAAAAAAAAAAAAAAAAACCCTTGGAAATAACTTGATTTTGCTGTAAGGTTTTTAAGGTACTTTTCAAGATTAATCCTTATAATGCCTGATAATGAAATATGCAAATGAGCTGATGGTTGTTGGTCAAATGCTCAAAAACAGCCCGGTGTTATTTATGTTTTTTTTTATTTGTCTGTATAGCTCTTTACAAATTTTATTTCTGTTTTAGTTATTTTAATACTTAGAAAAATGCGTATTGATTAGTAACTAGCTGAAATAAATACATTGTCATTATTTTTGTGTTTGTTTTATTTCAGTAAATGTTTATTTTGAAGTCATTCAAATAACAGTTTTTTTTAATGGTTTTAGTTTTAGTTTTAGCTAATGATAATAACCTGGCTAATAACCTCTTCTCTCTACCTCTCCTCTAGACTTTTTTAAATGTTTGTTTCATTTCAGTAAATGTTTATTTTTTTAATAAAAATGTTTTTTTTTATGGTTTTACTTTTAAGTTTACTTTTCGTTTTGGTTAATGATAACACCATTAATGTGTTCTCTCTCTCTGTTCTCTAGAGGACATTGAGGTGCGTTTCTTCCAGGACTCGTGGGAGAGCAAGGGCTCGTTCTCTCAGGCCGACGTTCACCGGCAGGTGGCCATCGTGTTTCGCACGCCGCCGTACCGCGACACCAACCTGACGGAGCCGGTGCGTGTGAAAATGCAGCTGCGCAGACCGTCTGACCGCGAGGTCAGCGAGCCCATGGACTTCCAGTACCTGCCGTCCGACCCGGGTGAGACAGTTACTGGGTTACTAGCGTTCGTTCTGCATATTCTGATTGACAGTTACATTCTCACCCAGGATCATTTACTTCCTCTCATGCTGTTGGTTTGTTCGTTCTGTCTTTATTGTGCGTTTGATGAGCAGATGAGCACAGGCTGATGGAGAAGCGCAAGAGAACAGAAGGGTTGCTGCAGAACCTCAAACTGAACAGCATCATCACAGGTGTGTGTGGATCGACTCAATCAGAGCGTTTACTGCCATTGCAGGTCATTTTAGCTCGTTATCAAATAATTAATACATGTGTTTCATGTGCAGGATCCTCCATGCCTGCAGACAGACGGCCGTTTAGTACTGCTAAACGAACACTAGGCATGACTAAACCCCCAGTGCCCAGCAGCATCCCAGCAGGTAACTAGTTATCCAGATCTGAACTGTTAAAGGGATAGTTCAGCCAGAAACAAAGAGTTGCTGAAAATGTTAACCCTCAGTTCATCTGAGATGTAGATGAGTTTGTTTCTTCATCAGATTCGTGTAAATGTGTCATTCCATTGTCTCATCAACAGATTCTCTGCAGCTAATGGGTGCCGTCAGAATGAGAGTCCAAACAGCTGATAAAAACATCACAATGATCCACAAGTCATTCACACCACTCCAGAGAAGACAAAAAAATTAAACAAATCCATCATTAAGACGTTGTTAACTAAAATACAAGTCCATAATAATGCAAAAAAATGGTCTGGTTTGAATCGGGAGAGAAATCTGCACAGATCAAGCAGCGTTTACAAGCCAAAACAGCTCTGAACAAATGTTTTTGATGATTTTGATGTGAGAGACAACAGGACATGGGCTTTTTCACTGGAGGAAGCGTTATTATAAATGATGGACTTGTATTTTAATTAAAACACCATTTATTAGCTGTTTGGACTCTCATTTTGACGGCACCCATTCGCTGCAGAGGATCTATTAGGGAGACAGTAATGGAATGACACATTTCTACAAATCTGATGGACTGAGGGTGAGCACATTTTCATTTTAGGCTGAATTATTCCATTAACATTTTCTGAAATGCACTATTCTAATAAATTGAGTTGACTCGTTGAAGAACTGTGTGATTTTGAGCAGCGTTTGTGGTGTAATGTCAATGACATAAAAAATAATTTCCACCTGTCAGCTGGTTACAAAGGTTTGAGGGTTTAAAAGCAGTTGTGTGTAGCCTGTATGTTTGTCAGAGTGACTTACAAAATAAAATCCACTTTTTTGAGCCGTTAAATCATCCCTACTAGGGATGTGACGAGATCCAACTGGTCTCGTGAGAATGTGACAATTTCCCAGGGTTCCCACAGGTCCTTGAAACCCTAGAAAGTTTTTGAAAATGAACATACATAGATACAGGTCCTTGAAAGTGCTTGAATTTTTAAATTTTTTTTTTTTAAGAAGTTTTCTGAAAAAAATCCATATTATTCCCTCCAGTACGCTAATGTGTTATTTCGCCAACATTTCGTGGCCTGTGCATACTAGCTTGCTTGATTTACGTTAGTTACGTGCATTTACACGTTACACGCGCGAAACTGCTACGACAGTACCTTAACATTTCATAGACACACCGTGAAACATTGCAAAAATGGGCTGTGAAGTTTGAATAAAATGCTTCTTTGCATAGTTGTGTTTGACACATGAAAATTGTAACAATGTATCTTACTAGCTAACACGATGTAACCTCGCTCTCACTTGAAATGTGTCTCTACATTAAGTCCTTGAATTTGAGGGTATTGGACCTGGAAAGTCCTTGAAAGTTCCTTGAATTTGAAGTTAACCAAGGTGTGGGAACCCTGATGTCCTCGCAAAACATTTTGCAGTGTTTACATTACATTAGAGCTGCATGGTTAATTGTTAAAGGTCACAATCTCGACTCAAACACCCAAGATTCTCAATTTATCCAGAATTGTGAAGCTCTAGTTTACATGTTGTTTATTACTGCATATAATTCATTCAAATCGAAGTTTAATTTTTATGAAGAACAAGTTGATTGCAAAACGCACCTACATTTTTTGCATTTTGTGTTTTTCAGTTGAATAAAATACAATTTTTCCCTGTATTTTTCAGCATTGAGATTTCTTTATAAAAAGTCTAAACATCTCGTCTCGTCTCGATCTTTGTGAATACTTACACTACTGGTTAAAAGTTTGGAGTAATTATAATTTTTTTAATGTTTTGAAAAAAGCCTCTTCTGCTCACCAAGGTTGAATTTAATTGATTAAAAATACAGTAAAAACAGTAACATTGTGAAATACTATTACAGTTTCAAACAGCTGTTTTCTATGTGAATATCTGTTAAGCTGTAATTGATTTCTGTGATGCGCAGCTGAATTTTCAGCATCATTACTCCAGTCTTCAGTGTCACATGATCCTTCAGAAATCATTCTAATATGCTGATTTGCTGCTCAACAAACATTTCAAACATTATTATCAACCAACATTTTTGTGGAAACCATCATACACGTTGTTTTTCAGAATTCAAAGATAAATAGAAAGCATTTATTTGAAACAGAAATCTTTTGAAAGCATTATAAAAATCTTTTAGTGGCAACTTTGGTCAGTTTAATGTGTCCAGACTCTCAGTCACGTCTGTTTCTTCCACATATGCAGAAGTACATATTTTTTCTGTCTGTTTCAGCGGCGTCTGCGTCTGCAGGTGTGTCGGTGAAGCCGCAGTTCTTCGCTCCCGCTCAGGGACAGCTGTTCGCTCCGCCCGCTCAGGCTTCACGCAAACCGGAGCCGTCCACCTCCACCGGCGACGCGTGGAAGTTCTTCCAGAGTTTGACGGTAGACCCTCAGCCCAAAGCGACGCCGGCAAACACCTTCACGAGTCATAGCACGGCTCCGTCCAGCGTCGCGCGGGACTTCTCCACCGTCAACCTGTCCGACCTGAACGACTTCACGCTAACCAACTTCATCACGTCGGATCAGATGAGCGCGCCGGTCGTCGCAGAACCCGTCCAGAGCGCCGCCGCCCCCGCCATCGTTTCCCAAGAGGTTCACAACGTGTTCGCCGCCGGAGCGTTCAGAGTCGACGGCGACGACGAGCTTCCCGAGTTTCCCAGCTTCTCGGAAGTGCAAGGCTCCGACGTCGACAACATCAACATCGAAGATTTCCAAGCCCTGCTGGTTCAGAGCGGCCTTCCCGGCGAAGCGGGACTCGGCATGGGGAAGCCGGCGTGTCACGGCTCTGCGGCGAGCGACGCGCAGGAGCCGGCGGCCGATCACGCGGGGAACGGCTCCACGTGGATGTCCTTCCCGCCCAGCATCGCCAGCCTCATACAGAACGAGAGCATGATGGAGAACGCGGCTCCTCCGGCTCCCGCCGCCAACGACCTCGATGACCTGGAGATCCTGAACTCCATCGACGACGACCGCTTCATGTCCATCTTCACCAGCAGCAACCAGGTCGGCTTCTTATCCGGACACCCGACCTAGAACACGCCACGGAGCCGCGACGGACTGGAAACGCCGAGGTGAAGGAATGATTTGTTTGAAGATCCTGGTGCCTAAATGTATTTAAACTCAGTGCTGTTTTCAAACCCCATATATATATATATATGAGATTAATCCAGACTGTAACGGCTTTAGCGGGTGGCGGTTTTCATCGGACGTGCGTCTCGTGTACAGTGTTTATCTCGTCACATATCTTACCTTGTGTGCTAGGAGCAGGTTCACCAGTTAAACCAGATTTCAAATGAATAAACTGTCTCTGAAAACACACATAGTGCCTTATTGACCGGCTCAGCCAATCACTGCACAGCCTCATCAACCAACGACTGTTGAGAACACTGAGCTTTAGTGCTTACAGAGAAACAAGAGCAAAGGATGTATTTCTCAATAATAATAATAATAATAATAATAATAATACAGTTTATTAATACACTTTTAAAGGAATATCGCATACCGAATATATTTTCATTATTATATTTTGTGTCATTTAAACAGTAAACCTCCACAAAAAAAAATGAAAGCAATTGTTACATTTTCATTTGATAATCTATTTAGTCTTTTAAAATGTAATCAAATTAAGGGATAAAATATTAAAAAATTAATGAATATTTTGTATTAACAAATTGGAAAAAATGGAAAAAAAACTGATTTTCTGCAAAATGAATGATTGTAAATGTAATGTAAAATTAATGAATAAATTAATTCAGCTGTTAAAATGGTTTATGAATTCAATTAATTAGACATGTTTTGATTATAAAAGTGTAATTAAATCATTAAAATGTGCTCAAAAAATAAAACTAAATTTGTGATAATTAAAACCAGGGCCCAAAAATGTTTTTTTTTTTTTTAACTTTTAGCTTATAAAAATTCAATAAATCAGACGTGCTTTTTAATTACTACTTTTATACTTTTATTAAAACTAAAATTGTATTGAACCAGTAAAATAGAACAGAAAAGTGAAAAACGAAACACAAATCAAACCAATCCATGGGGCCCTAAAAGTGTCATTTTTGTTAAATGTTGATAAATGTTTGTTAAATTGTGTGTAAAACTTTCATGATGATTTTAATTAATTAGACATGTTTTTTAATTACTAAAATTTAATGAAACCATGAATAAAGGATCCAGAACAATAAAAAAATGGAATTGCGCCAAAATACAACAGAAAACAAAACCTATTTCATAGTTTATATTGGTTAGAAATTAAAGCTGTTTAAATGCGCAGGATTAACCCTAAATCCCCATGAGCACTAGTAAGTGGTCATGTTTATCTAGTGCTGGTCCAGATATCCAGTCTCTCTGAATGTTTCAGCTTCGGGGTTCTTGAGGCGTCATCCACATTCTCTGTTGTAGTTTGTTGTTTATTGTGGTGGTCCATTACACACTTTATGCGTGAGTTCCTGTGACAATATCTGGCAATTTGTGTCAAAACTAGCACTGACAGCTGCGCTCCGCGTTCACATGCTTGCAAAAGGGAAGCGTGCAACAGAAAGGACTTGTAAATAGCCGTAAACTATCTGACCTGATGAGGAACTTCTTGTATGTCAATGACAATGGTAACCAAGTTAGTACTTCAGTAAACCCACTGCTGCAGCTTTAATGCAATAATCCTTCATTATGTTCTGTTGTATTTGTAGGCAATCATGTTACTGCAAGCACATTTGACGTGTTCGTTATGCAGCACAAACGTTAATCGCTCAACTTGCATGGAAAGAGAGACGGAAATGATCGTTTCCCTGTTTTGTGGCCTTACTGCAGTTAAACCTCCTGTTCTGACACGATTCGAGTGTTGTACAAATGAAATATGCTTTTGTACTGTTATTTGAGCTGTAATAAATGCGTTTACATCTTTTAATTCTGACTTTTTCATATTTTTGAGTTTATTTTACATCTCAGTTTACATCTTACAATTGACTTTTCTTGTCATTTTGAGTTTATATAACACAATTCTGTTTTTTCTCAATTTAGATTTTTTTCTTGCACTTTTCAATTTACATCTTCCAATTTTTCGCTTTGTTTTTCTGACTTTTTTTTTCTCCTAATTGTCCGTTTACATCTCGCAATTTTGTTTTTTATTTCATTAATTTCAGATTTTTCCTTGTTGTTTACATCTCACAATTCAATTTTTTTTCTTGTAATTCATATTTTTTCTTGTAATTCTAAGTTTACATCTCACAATTCTGATTTATTTCTTGTAATTCAGTTTTTTTTCTTGTTATTCTGAGTTTACGTCTCGCAATTTTTTTTTCTTGTAATTCTGAGTTTTTCTTTTTATTCTGATTTTACTTCTCAATTCAGATTTTTTTCTTGTTATTCTAAGTTTACATCTCACAATTCTGGTTTATTTCTTGTAATTCAGATTTTTTTCTTGTTGTTCTGATTTTGCATCTCACAATTGATTTTTTTTTTTTCTTGTAATTTAAATCTTTCCTTGTAATTCTGAGCTTTCTGAGTTTAGATCTCACAATTCAGATTTTTTTCTTGTAATTCTGATTTTTTTTTCTTGTAAGTCTGAGTTTACATCTCACAATTCTGATTTCTTGTAATTCAGATTTTTTTCTTGTAATTCAATTTTTTTTCCTTGTAATTCTGAGTTTTTCTTGTTATTCTGAGATTACATCTTGCAGTTCTGATCTTGTTTCTTGTAGTTCAGTTTTTTTTCTTGCAATTCTGAGTTTTTCATCTCGCAATTCAGATTTCTTTCCTATAATTTTGTTTACATCTTGCAAGTTGAATTTTTTTTCTCGTAATTCTCAGTTTGCATCCAACAATTCTGATCTTTTTTGTGTAATTGTGTTGTCCACGCTTTTGTATCGTTATTTGAGGTGTAATGAATGTGAACAGCTGCTGTATTTTCACAGAGAGAGACCGTTTGAACTGTCCCAGATTTATTTGGCAAAAAGAACGAATGAACCAAACCAACCTTGTTAAATGTAAAACATGTTTTAAAAGAATAACTCAAATATCTCCAAGCCCTTCAACATTTCGGCTGTATTTACAGACGACGGCATGCAGTTTCTGCGTCATCGCTTGACATCGGTAATGCAACAGAACGATTCTACAAGACAGATCTCCTCCAAAAGTGCCTCGTGGGAGTTACGAACGAAAACGAAAACAAACGAGAGTTCAGGAACCGGGGGAGCTTCACGTGACCTCCTGATTGGTGACCTTGTTGATGATGTGCGAGCGGCGAGGAACGCTCTCCAGGTCGAACATGCTCTCGTAGATGGTGGGGCAGATCTTCCAGCGGTTGTTCCGGTAGATTCCCAGGTACGAGTAGACGTCGGGTTTGTAGTACAGGACGCATTTGACGCCGGCGGCCCGGATGGTGGCGTCCAGCCGCATCACCTGCTCCTCGTCCGTGAAGTTCTGGTTGTACACGCAGATGACGTGTCTGGAGTCGGAGCGCGGGTCTCGGGGACTCACTTTGGCCGAGACGATCTTCCCGTCGAGCGCGGCTTTGGCGATGCACTCCCAAGCGCGGTCCACCTTGAAGCCCGTGTCCAGATGCATCAGCCACTTCCCGTACAGCACGCTGTGATTGAGCGCCAGCTCCTTGATGGTGCCGAAGGTGACGCTGCGCCCGCTGTCCAGCAGCGTCTCCCAGCTGTCCTGGAGCCCCTCCACGTCCGCCGCGTCCTCCCAGTACTGCGGCCCGTGTACGGCGATCCAGCCCACCGGCCCGCCGCCGTCCTCGCCGTCCCCGTAGCGGCTGACCTGCGAGGGCCTGTTGGACGCCAGCCAGCTGCTGAATTCGGCTCGGGGCGTCTTGCGGGCGTCGAAGACGATCCAGGGGTCCATGTCGGCGGCCATGGCCTCGGCGGCGTAGTCCTCCGCGGAGAGATGCTCGCCCTGCCCCGCGGCCTCGTCCTCCGCCATAGCGACCCGCGTGAGAGACAAGCTGCTGGGGAGGACAAACACGCACGTGAGGGACACGAGACGTCTGAGGAGCTCAACAAAAGCCGTCTGTCTGATCACACAGCCAACGATGAGTTTATCAAGTGCTTTCTGTCACAAAATGGAAATAATACAGAATTGCACCTTTCTTTCCTTAGATTTTTAATCGGAGAGAATTATATTCTACAAATTTTTACATTTTCTCTCCATTGAAAACGTATCTGACAAATCTGACTTTTTTCCTCATGAGTCTTTACGTCTTACAATTACGACTTTTTTCTTGTAATCACAAATTTTTCTTACAATTGAGTTTAGATTTTTGAGTGAGATTTTTCTCAGAGTTTACTAAATGTTTCTCCAAATTTTGACTTTCTCCTCTCAACTGAGTGTTTATCTCAAAATTCAGACTTTTTCCGCAGTTGCAGATATCTTATATTTCTTAAAATTGCGAGCTTATATCTCAAAACTGATTTTTGCCCTGAGTTCTGAGTTGACATCTTGTCATTGTTTTGTTGTTACCTAATAAGAAAGGTAATTGAGACTTTGTTTTTCTCACAATTCTTTGTGTGTATCTCACAGTTCTGACTCTTCTTACTTGCAATTGCGAGAAAAGTCAGAAAAAACGCAGTCAGATTTGTGAGAGAAAGAGTCGCAGCTGCGTTTTTCTATTGTTTGATTCGGCGCCGGAAGCAGCTCTCACAGCTTTGCTGTCTGTTCGTCTGTGAGTGTTTTTATCATCGGCGCTTCACTTGATGCGCTGCATCATACAAAACCACATATTTCAGCACAAACTTAAGTACCGTCATTTTAATATGTTCATTGTCGTATTAAAAGTGTAAAATTCTCACTCTGCTGTGTGTTTTTCTAGCAAAACTCTGCTGAGTCACTGCGGCTCTCACCCGCTTTCCGCCTCAACACTTCCGGTTTCCGCTGCTGCTTCTTCTTCTACTCTCGGTTATGTTCTTTTGTTCTTTTCCGCCACCTCCTGTGATGGAGTGTGAAGCGCTGCTGTTTATGGAAAATAAAACGAATAATGATAATAAAAATAGCATTTTATCTAAATATCTTTGTCTATATACTATTATAAAAATGCATTTATGTTTTAAGTAGTTTCGGTTTCCCACTTTGTAACTTTATTTAAACACCCGGAAGCACAAAAAGCACCGTAAAGCAGCGAGAACTCGTGCAGCCAGAAATCACGCAAAAAATCCACCGTAAAATGCCGATAAAAATCGCAGAGACTCACGGACGGCGAACAGTGATGGCGCTTTAATCGCTTTAGCGACGGATCTGCGGGAATCCAACGAGTTTATCCTTCATATTCATTGAGTTTGACAACAGACTGTGACGGAACCGAGCGAGAGCCGCTGCTGCCGGTCCGTTTGTGCGCCGAGATGCCGAGCAAAAAGAAGAAATACAACGCCAGATTTCCTCCGGTGAGATTCCACACACGCTCATCACACACACGCCCGAGCAAACACACACACTTAAAGGCCTTTAATAAAGATTTTGCTTTTTAAATGAACAAACACAAGAGAAGTTATTGAGAGAAAGGCGCGTTCAGTCAGTCAGTTAGGTTAGTGAGTTAGCCGCTAGCTCGCTAAAACGAGTGTGTTCGCGATTAATCTGCTTTAATCGGGTTTAATCTGATACAGTCTATCAGTCTGTGACGTGAGGGAGTGTATTCGATCGTATTTACGCAAAAATAGTCTTTCGGTGAGGTTTAGTGTAAAAACTTGTGGTTAGCATGAATGCTAGCTAACCTCCCTCTTTCTCTTTCTGTGTTGGCTGTTGATCCTGATGTATTTAACGGGATTTGTAGATGTTCAGGCCGTACTTCGTGCGAAAGCACAAGTGCTGTAAGAACAGATCCGTCCAGCAGCTGATCCGGTTTATGCTGTGTTCACACTGGAGTCATACAGACTGACTCCAGTTTTTTTTTATTTTTTTTTGTTGTTGTTGTTGATTTGTGTTTGTATGTCAGATACAGTCAGACATGTGCTTGTGTTGACATCTGGATGGAGACAGACTCTCACACACATTTGCACAGTACGCATGACTGATCTCTGGCTTACGTGTTTCACTTTTAATATAGAGCTGACGTTTCCCTCCTGCATGCCGGTGAATGTCTGAAGGGTCTTTGTTTCGTTTTCAGGCCAGGATTAAGAAGATCATGCAGACGGATGAAGAAATCGGCAAAGTTGCCGCCGCAGTTCCTGTCATCATCTGTATCCTTTGACTGTCACAGCTATGTCTGTAGTGCTTCATAAAATACAGACTGTTTCTAAGCAGCTTCTTGTTAGAGGAATAGTTCAGCTGAAAATGAAAATGTCCTCACCCTCAGGCCATCCCGGATGTAAATGAGTTTGTTTCTTCATGTTTGTGTCATTTGAATCACTGTCTCACCATTGGATCCTCTGCCTGGGTGCCGTCAGAATGAGAGTCCAAACAGCTGATAAAAACATCACAATAACCCACAAGTAATCCACACCACTCCAGTCCATCAGTTCACATCTTGAGAAGACAAAAGCTGAAACAAATCCCTCATTAAGACGTTTTTAACTAAAACACGAGTCCATAATAACGCTTCCTCCAGTGGAAAAAGTCCATCTGCTGTTGTCTCTCACGTCAAAATGCAGCCACATATTTGTTTAGAGCTGTTTTGGACTGTTTTGACCTGTAATCGGTGCACATTTGTCTCCTGATTCAGAGCAGACACGCTAAAAAAGTCTGTTTAATGCATGAATGTACATGTGTTGTTGTCTCATCATATCTGCTCTTTCCTTGACTGTGATTTGAGCTCGTGCTCTTGAGCTCTTCCTGGAGTCTCTCCTGACGAAAGCGTGTCACGTCACACAGTCACGCAACGCCAAAACCATGACCACGTCACACCTGTGAGTCACGGCCGTCACGTGTCATTCCGGCAGCTCGTTGGTCCCTTTCCTCATGTGCGTGCGTGTGTGTGTGTGTGTGTTTGCAGAAAGCAGTGCATCGAGCTGGAGCAGCAGTTTGACTTCCTGAAGGATCTGGTGGCGGCGGTGGCGCCCGACATCCAGGGCGAGGGTGAGGAGAACCACACGGAGGGCGAGAAGATCCCGCGCAGGTCAGATACGCCGTCTGTGAGTTCTGAAACGCACGTGTGTGGTGTCACAGCTGAAGTGTGTCGTGTTGTGTGTTTCAGAGGTCGTAAGCCGGGCTCAGGACGCAAGAACGGCGGTGCCGGAGCCAAAGGCAAAGACAAGAAACTCTCAGGCACCGAATCAGAGCAAGAGGTAAATGAGTCCCGCTAGCGATTGAATGCATCCTACAATACAATGTCATCTTTACCTTGACTCATTAATACTCAGAATTAGACATGAGACTGGCTTAAAAATGCTAAAATAAACTATTCCCCAGAATCATGTTTTTATCATCTAAAACATGCTGTGATTTATGTTCCAAAGCAACTTGTTGTAATGCAGTTAACATCAAGCATGCAAAACCTACTCGAAGCATTTGCAGCAAAAAGCCTTGAATGAAATTCATGTGGCCTCTGAAAATCAGAGGAATGATGTAATGTGTCTTGGTGCATTCACACGTGTATTGTTTTGTGTTCAGGATGATTCAGAGGACAGTGAGACAGATGGAGAGGAGGACGAGGACACGTCTCACACCAGCACAAACACACAGCCTGCAGCTCTCTTCCACAGGTACTGATCACACCACCACAACCACCTGAGACTCACGTGACCAGCGGTATCTCTCTGTTTTTAAAGAAGTCCACTTCCAGAACAACAATTCACATATAATGTACTCATCCCCTTGTCCTCCAAGATGTTCATGTCTTTCTTTCTTCAGTCGTAAAGAAATTGTTTTTTGAGGAAAACATTTCAGCATTTTTCTCCATATAATGGACTGATATGGTGCCCCGATTTTAAACTTCCGAAATGTAGTTTAAATGCGGCTTCAAACGATCACAAATGCGGTTGTAAACGATCCCAGCCGAGGAAGAAGGGTCTTATCTTGTCATCTTGTCTCGCTCTTCCTGAACTCTGTATTCTGACTCAAGACAGTTAGGGTATGTCGGAAAACTCAGACCGTATTTTCTCCCAGTCTTTGTAAAGTGAACATGCAAAGAAGATCAAACACCCTTAACAAAAAAGGTAAATCAGCGATATAGGGCGATTTTTAAAGTTGAGGTAGAACATGAGATGGGAGTTTTTCGACATACACTAACTGACATGAACCGGAACAAAAACAGGCAGAGTAAGACAAGACGAGCGTTTGACATTAAAAAGTATATAAATTGTATTTTTTTTTAATGAAAATAACCGATCATTTCGCTAGATAAGACCCTTCTTCCTCGGCTGGGATCATTTACAACCACATTTGTGATCGTTTGAAGCCGCATTTAAACTACATTTTGGAAGTTTAAACTCCGGGCACCATATCAGTCCATTATATGGAGAAAAATGCAAAAACGTTTTCCTCAAAAAACATAATTTCTTTACGACTGAAGAAAGAAAGACATGAACTTCTTGGATGACGAGGGGGTGAGTACATTATCTGTAAATTGTTGTTCTGGAAGTGGACTTCTCCTTTAACTGTGCATGGTATGCTCATCCAATCAGAACTTTGTATCAGTGCATCCAAAATACATTTAAGATTTATGTATTTGAGTTGCGTATTAAATTTTCATGCTTCTGGATTGCATGGTTTTAAAATAAGCAGAATAGTAAAGTAATGTGATCGCATTTGTTAATTATACAGAAATGAAATGGGTCAGATTTCTGCACTAAAAAAATCATGGCTTGGTTTATTATTCATAATTTGCATCTGTTGATTTGATTTAGATAATCATATTTTCAGATGCATTTTTTTCAGCTTAGCTTAAATCTGTTGATTCATTTGAATCTTACTCGGTTGCAAAATATAAACGTTGTTTAAAATATGACCAGTGTTATTTTAGTCTCACTGAGATGCTTTTGAATTTTTTGTTTTTGTTTTGTTGTGTTTTGTAGGACTGTGAGTCGATTCCAAAAAGAATCAATTCCAAAGTTTGGAATCGATCCCATCAAGGGGAATCGACTCTCCACTCATAGCCACTTTCAGTTTAACAAATCTTATCTGTGGGCACCTCTCAAACGAAAGGCCGCATCATACGAAGGCTGCATATCTCGACTGTTGTCATCAAACGTCGCTGAACATCGATTCACAAAAATAAACTGAATGAAAAGAGTCAGTACTGAGCACATCTGAGTTTGAGGATGCAGCCTTGCTCGATAATAGTGATAAGAAGTCTGATTCATTTCCGTTGGATTGTTTTAATGAACCAGTTAAAAAACGATTCAAAAGTTATTTTACAGTGAAACGGCCTTACATTGTCCACAGTTTTAAGCGCTGCACGACAGAATAGATCATGACGTGATCGAGGGTCTTGAGTCCGTTTCCATCTTAAATAAAATGCTATTTCTAACCTAATTTCTATCAGCCAATGATAATTCTGAAAGAAAACGCAGAGAGCACAGATCGGTGGCCGAGAGCGCATCTGATTTGACAGATAAACTACTAGCTCTTATATCGGTGTTGTTGTTCTGGTTAATTTGTTTCAGTGTACAGTTTGTTAATTTTAGGCTACTTTCTAAGACCTTTATATTCTACAGTCATGGCGAAATTAGGATCCTCCAATCTATAAAAAAAACAAGAATCGAAAAGAATCTCATTGATTCCAGAACCAGGAATCGGAATCGATTCCAGAATTTTCGGAATCGAACAGCCCTAGTGTTTTGTCATTTTTATTAGTTGTTTAAAAAAGAATAGTTCTTGTATTTTTCAAGTTAAACTAAAGGAAAAGCTGTGTCGGCAAGTAGCTGAAATAAAGTGTGTTTATATATTGTTTATTTTATTAACATTTATTTCAAGTAACAAAGTTTTAGTTAACTCTAATAACTCTGTTCAGGCAATATTCAGTTTGTTAATGTATGAGAATGAAACCAATTGGATTTATTGTATAAAGCTGGTTAATGTGTAATTAAAATACGTTCAGTTTATTAGCACTATTACAGAAATCTGACCCGTTTTATTCGTGTATGACTGACAAATATGATCACGTTGTTTGCTTACAGTCGTTCATATTGTCACAGAAATAATAAGATGAAAGTTTATAGTTCAGATATAAATATTGAAGTCTACGGTAGTGATCAAAATAGAGCAAGTCCCCTTTTGAAAGTTATCTGGAGCTTCAAATGACCTTTGTGTCGATGGCACCTAGATGGTGAAAAGTGACTGTTAAAAATGTGTTTGTCACTGAATCACTCATTCAAGAGATTCGTTCAAAAACGCAGTTTCTTCCAGAAATGAGAAGTTTATGTATTGAAGTGTAAATGAAGATGGAAATGAAGTTTAGTATTTATGATTGAGTCACTGAATCAGTTATTCAGACCACTTTTTCATAATTGTAAATGTTAAAAATTGGTGTACTGAATGTGTTATTTTAAATGTGCACACACACACACGTGTGTGTATATATGTATATATAAATATAAATGACATGCATCTTACATTTAGACCTAAACATTAATGTGTGTTTCAGTAACCAAGTAAAACTAACACCATAAAAAAATTGTTACTTAAATGTTAAGTGTGATTTCAGCTAGTCTCTCATCTGTTTGTACGTTTTATTTTGTGTTCTGTCTGCTAACGGTCCGTGTTTTTGTTGTGTCTGTTCAGTCCGGACGCAGCGGTGGCGCCGCAGGTGCCGTACGCTCCGATGGGCTCCCAGCAGGTGGCGCCGGTGTCGTCGTTGGCCCCGCACGCGTCTCTGATGGGTCTGCTGCCGGCCGCGCCCGTCCCACACAAGAACGAGGACGACGACGAGGACTACGACTCGTAGCTGCGCCGCTCCTCTGCCTCTTCTCTTCCGTTCTTCTCTGTGCGCGAACAGAGGGACAGACGAGCCGTGGCGAGCGGCGAGAGCGGCTCGGAGTCCAGCGGCCGCGGCGCGCCACGACCCATAGCTTCTCTATTAGATACGTTTTAAGTTCTTTTTTTAATCTTATTTTATTGTCCAGGAACAGTTAAAGTTGTTTTATTGAGTCGGCGTTTCTTTTCCTTTTTTTTTTTTTTTTTGGATAAACGGCCCCAGAAGCGAGAGCGTGTCAATTTCCCCCTCATGTATTCTTGCACTTTTCTTTAGTCCTTCTTTCGTCATGTTTTAAGAGCATATCACTCCCGTCGGCTTTACGTTGCGCTCTTCTGGTTACGCTGAGGAAGTTCAGGAGGTGTTTTGTTCGTTTTAGCAGCAGATGCTGGCGAGAGCGGCTCGTCCTCACCCGCAGAGAATCCTTGAGTTGTTTTGTAAGGGAAATGCAGAGCGAACAGTTCTGTTCTTTTGCTTTTGTGACTTATGTTTCTGGTTTTGTCCTTTTTAAACTAGTTTTACGATTAAAGCTTCTCTCTCCCAGCGATCAAACTGTCTAGCGGCACTTTCATGCAGTTTTTAATTCATTCTGTTCAAGGTTGTTCACCGGATGCGAACGCGTCGGTTTGGTTTGCAGCGAGTCGTTCCAGAGCGTTTAATGGTTTCTCTGTTCTCTTCCCCGGACGATGCACGTTTGTATAGATGATTTCCCCTTTGTTTTATATCTTTTAGACTCTTTTAATGTTTGCTGTGAAGTTGGAGAGAGTCAAGTGACTTCTCTCGTCTCGCTCAGACTGTCTGTTCGCTTTTAACATTCTCTTGATTTTGTATGAGTGAAATAAACTTTGAGGTTTCAGTAATTTGCTCTTTCGATGTGCTTTACTCACGGCTCTTCAAAAACATGAAAATGGTGAGTTTGTGGTTCTTATAATCATTCTTTAATTTGGTTTGTGGTCCTGAGGGCTCATCTTTACTGAGTTTAAGTCAAACTGTTCAGTAATTACATGTGATTTAATGGCACAGACGTTTGAAGAAACCAATCACGTCTTGACTTACTGAGGGTTTGTAACAGTGCCAGTATGTACTACAGTGCTGCACACTGACATGCGTTTGGATTAAGCTAAAACCATCATAAATGAATATTGCTTGAAATAAAATACATGTAATGTGAAGAAAAATAGAACAACAAAACTAAAACTGCAGCTAAGAAATAGTTTTAAGTTTATAGACATAAAACGCAAAAACAAAGCATCAAGATTATTAAAACTAAAATGAAAGTGAGATGCAGTAAATCTCAAAATATTAACAAAAACTACACTGACTGACTGATTCACACATACACATGATGGTTCCCTAAAACTAAAACCGTACAATTGTTACTTGAAGTAAAATAAATGTTACCCCTAAAATAAAATATGAGAAATGTATTTTGAACAATTATTCCAATTCAGCCAGGTGCCAAGGCAACATTCCTTACTTTTAAGTTTATTTTAAAATGTTTAAAAGTTTCTCATTTGATTCATTAGATTAATAGTTTTATTGACAGAAACACAAAATAAAATATAATAAAATAATCTGTCTATGTACACTGCCCTCCAAACGTTTGGAAACACCCCTGGCGAAGTGTGGTTTTGGATGATATCATTTTTATCATTTTTTGGTGCAAATACATTCAAGTAACTTGAATTGTAATAAACTTATGTTGATGACGTAATAATGGCAATATAAACATGTCAAAGTCAGACATGCCGCTTTGGCAGCTGTGACGCCTGGTTACTGGTTTAAACTTGGCCCAGATTTTTAAAAGATTTTTGGGTCAGCACACCTTAATAGCTTCAACAATTGACTGACAATTAAGTTTAGAATGCAACAAATTTAGGCCCGGAATATGCAGAGCTGTAATAGCTGCTAATGCTGGATATTTTGATGAATCGAAAATTTACGTTTTTTCTATGCATAAACTGTTTATGTAATAAAATATGTTTTCGTAGTTTGTGTTGTCCCTTATCAGTGCAAAAGAAGGATTCATGCCAATATTGTCCAAAACCCCACTTTTCTAAGGCTGTGTGTGTGTGTGTCTGTGTATTTTGATTTTTTTTTTTTAAATAATCCCAATTTTTTTTAACACTAAAGTTTTAAATACCCTTTTATATTGCAATAATTTCACATTCTATCTTCAAAATTAATGTAGAAACAATTACTGATGTCTGAAAATTGTTCCATTGACTATAACCATTCAACATTACAGTATAATTGAGAGCTAACGTTTATTAGACTTTAAAAAATAACTTCTATTTTAACTTGGAATAATCTTTACATAAACATATTATTTACTTGTGCCCTGAATAAACTGATCAGACACTACATACTACATTAAATTTAGATGAACCAATAAAGGTACAAACGTTTTTGATTTCCTCTTTTGTTCTTTGATAAACAGACATCACAGCAGCTGGGTTACTAGCTTATTTTTGGCTGCTATTACTTTAGGAGCCGCCGCTGCTGAACGTGACGTGGATGTGACACGCTTGCTAGTAGTTTCATTCGTGCTATAATATGAAATGATCCGGCTCCGGCGCGCACTGCCGGAGCCGGAAAAGTGTTCATGTTTGATGTGATCGTAAAGTGTCTAAATAAATGCAGAAAGAGACACAGGGTTGACAGTTTTTCACAACAAAACCCACCCGATTGCAACCCAAAACTAGCCCAATCATGCTTCGAATGGCGTCCCCTGTTAAAAATCACCTTCCGGGGCGGGGAAATACATGTTTTTTGGCAGGTTCCCTGGTAAACTTTGCATTCCAGAAGCTAAATATCAAGTTATTTGAGTCACTCAAGCCACAAACATGAAAAACAACCCACAGCAACGGTGTTAAAGTAGCCAAATTCCATGGGAAAACACTGAAGAGACAGAAGCTGCAGTTCTAAGGTGGATGGCCAACCCTATCCCCGCCCCCTCATTAAATATTTTTAACGCTGTTAAACTGGAAAAATTACTTGCCTGTGTTAATAGGCTAATTTTGACAGCATGTAAACAACACATGTACAATGAACGGTCTTTGATGCTCAAAGAGGACCAATGTCAATTTTTTAAGAATCATTTGTAGAAATTTTTATTTTGTCTTGTTGGATGTATTTTAAGCAGCTTCTTCAGAGCAGTCATTCTAGTGTGTGTGTGTGTGTGTGTGTGTTGTAGCATTCAGAAGCTCAATTGTGACCGACACACTATATAAACAACTGCATCCTTCCTGCAGAAATGATGATTCAGGCCTCAGCGAGTGTGTGTGTGTGTGATCTTAAAGACGAGGGTCTCGTGACTTTTCTTTAATAGTGCCAATAAATCAGACGATGTTTGGCTGTTTTTGTTCTGGGCATCAGAAGCGTCTCCTGCGTCTCTTCCAGCAGGCTTGATGAGTTCAGACAGTTAAAATATTCGTAGTCAGATGAGTGCTGAGTTGAAATGTTCAAGTAACGCTCCCTAATAAATGTGACATTTTGAAGTAGAAAGACTGAAATAGTGTTTTCCTGTCAAAGGTGCTGTTAGAATCATTTACAACTTTTTCAGCATGTGAGTGAATATACTGTTAGTCTGCGTTTTACCCGTGGTTTCTGATGTAATGAATGCGATTGAGCTCATGCGTGTTCTGGTGGAAATGACACAACTGCAGAGGTAAAACCATCAAAGGCCTGACCAACGGAAAGCTTCCATTTCCTCTGGACTTATTTACAGCCGCCGGCTCCGAGAGCTCAGGAATCATGGGTAATAATGAGACTGATGCTGTCTGAATTACACTCAAGTTTTGGATTACAATACATGGCAGATCAGAACTTGTCACACTAATGTTTAGTATGAGTGATTATAGAGACACTCCTAAAGGCAGCTTCAGTCACAGTGTTGGACTTTTCCCATGTTTTTGCCCAGGAAATGACACTGACACACTCTGACTGCTTTAGCGGGGCATGTTGTCACACTGTATGGAATAAGCTTTGATAATGACAACAATGTATAAATGTACTATTTTATGGCTTTTCATGACACTGCAAAAAATGATTTTCTTTCTTAGTATTTTTGTCTTGTTTTCTAGTATAAATATCTAAAAATTCTTGAACCAGGATGCAATTACTGGACAAGTAAAATGACTTAAGATATTATGTCTTGTTTTCTGAAAAAAATTACTCAAACTGTGTTTTCTTTTATATTCTCTATCTGCTTTATTTTTATTTATTATATAATTATAAAAAACCTTGCTGCGTGTACTGCGTTAGGCTAAATGAGACTTGTAATATCACATGCATGTTATTGCTCTTTTGTTGATTTTGATTGCTTCCATTGTCCTCTTTTGTAAGTCGCTTTAGATGAAAGCGTCTGCTAAATGTCTAAATGTAAATGTAAAACAAACAAAAATAATTTTGATTAGGCTTTGATTATTTTTGCTTGTTTTAAGTGAAAACTAAAACTTTGGATATGTTTCTTAGAAAACAAAATATCTTAAGCCATTTTACTTGTCAAGTACATGCATCCTGATTCAAGAATTCTTAGATATTTACACTACAAAACAAGACAAAAATACTAAGGAACAAAATAATTTTTTGCAGTGTAGTATTTTAACAAAATAAAACACTTTATTAAACCTTCAAATAAAAAACCTTATAAATAGTGAATATTACTATATAAAAAAAGCAAATTCTAACTTAAATTATGCATTATATTGCAGGTAATTTAGAGCGTTTTAAGGCACTCCTCTACAAAAACTTTAGCCAAACTAAACAAAGCTATAAAACTATAAATCATTTTCACAGCTATATTTGTATTGTAATTATATAATAATGATAAGTTTAACTTATACACCGACATGTAATTCAGAAAAATAAAAAAAACAACAAATACGTAAATAAATATAAACACGTATTTGTAGACAAATGCAAGTTGTGACTAAAATATATGTATTACTAGTGAAAAGAAAAAACAGCAGCAAGAGTTCAGCACACAGGGAGAACAAATAAAGCGATATATATAAACATAAAGAGCTGAGTCTGACATTTGCGCGCGCACACACACACACACACTCATACTGCGGCCAGGAGAGGGAGGAGGAGAGTCGACAGTCATCTGATTCTTTTCCTGTCCCACCCTCTACCGGACAGACGGCAAGAGTTCACGGTAAACGGGCTCAACGCACCGACTTTGCGAGCGTTTCTGAGCCGAGCGAATGAAGACGATCGACGTGGAGCGGCAGAAATGACGCGACGCCATTAGAGCAGCGAGACGCGATCAGCTGAGCGGCCCGAACGCGCGTCTCTTCCTGCCACAGACGCCGAGAAAGAAGTTTCAGAACTTGGGCAGGAGTTGAGAAACTGCTGAAAGAAGACCCGTGATGATCGGTGCGGACGGGGAAACCTGACGATGCGATCCATGCGATCGTGAGAGAGCGTTTCTCAGCGCGTTTCTGCGCGTTTGGCCGCGAGTTGAATTGGCTTTTCCTGCTATTCTTCTTCTGAGCGCTTCCTGCTCGGGCAAAGCCACAGCGAACCAGCAGCTAAAAATACTGTCCTCTCAATGGAGCGCTGAACTGAGACTTTAACTCTGCTGGGCTCATGCATCTCCGCTTCCACCAGTCGATTGGGAGTTTTAGAAGGACTTTGAGATCTTGGTAAGTCGGCAGAATCATGTGTTCCTCTCTGGTGTGACGTTCATAAGTGTTGTTTTCGGAGTATGCAGGAAGAAGCGCTCCTCGAGTGACCGTCGGAGCGTCCGTTAGTCCAAGAGGATTGATGTCTGATGGAGACGCGTTCACCGATGGTCCGGACGCACAGAGATCTGAGGGCGAGAGGGGTCGTGACGTACCCACCTGAACTTCCACATCACGCTTCATCCGACTCGATTCAAAGCTCCTTGTAAACGCCATGGAGCCGCTGAAGAACATATTCTCCCGCGGGCCGCTGTCCACCTGGAAGAGCCTGGAGCAGAAGGGGAACTTCACCAACCCGGTTTGGACCGCGCTGTTCGACTACGAGGCCTCGGGGAAGGACGAACTGACGCTGCGTAAAGGGGACCTGGTGGAGGTCCTGTCTCTGGATTCGGAGATCTCCGGCGACGAAGGATGGTGGGCGGGAAAGGTCAACAACAAGGTGGGAATCTTCCCCTCCAACTACGTCTCCTTCAAACCCAGCGGGTACGGCAAGCTGCCGGGTTCGGCTCTGGGCCCGGCCGTGGTGAGCGACTTGGAGCCGGAGACGGTGGACTTCGGCGAGCTGAGTCTCGAGGAGGTCATCGGGGTCGGCGGCTTCGGCAAGGTCTACCGGGGAACCTGGAAGGGCGAGCTGGTGGCCGTGAAAGCGGCCCGTCAGGACCCGGACGAGGACATCAGCGTCACGGCCCAGAACGTCCAGAACGAGGCCAGGCTCTTCGCCATGCTCAGGCACCCCAACATCATCGCGCTCAAAGGCGTTTGCCTGCAGGAGCCCAACCTGTGTCTGATCATGGAGTACGCGTCCGGCGGCCCGCTGAGCCGCGCTCTGGCCGGCCGACGGATCCCGCCGCACGTGCTGGTCAACTGGGCGGTGCAGATCGCCCGAGGGATGCAGTACCTGCACAACGAGGCCATCGTCCCCGTCATCCACCGAGACCTCAAGTCCAACAACAGTAAGTTCACGTCCTTATTGGCTTTCATGACTGCTCACTTTCCAGCAAATGTTTACATTTATGCATTTGCTGTTGTATCCAAAGCTACTTGCGTTGAATTCAAGCTGTATAAGTTCGTGCGTTCGTTGGGAATCGAACCCACGACCTTACGCTTTTATTACCGAACTCTACTTTTTGAGTGCCTCCAAAGTTTAGACCAGCTAATAATCATAAAGAATCCATTTCTGTTACATTTACGTAAATACAATTGGTAGAGATGCGTTTTTTTAAAGGTGTTTACATTGCATTCACAGTTCCTGCATTCCCTGGGAATCGAACCTTTGCGTTTCTATTGCCAAACTTAAATTTTTGAGTGCCACAAAAGTTAGACGAGCTAATGACTGACCATAAAGAATCCATTTCCGAAGCAACTTGCATTGCATTCAGTCTAAACATTTGGGCAGTTCATGCATTCCCTGGGAATTGAATCCATGACTTCTGCGTTTCTATTGCTAAACTTTAGTGCTACAAAAGTTTAGATCAGCTAATGACAATAAAGAATTGTTTTTTTTTTATTTATTTATTTACGTTAGTTTACGTTCACTTTTTTTTTTTTCCTCACACAGCTACCCTTAACATTGATTTCCACTGTTTTCAGTCTACTCATTTGGTCAGTTCATGCAACTAAACCCACGACCTAGTGTTTCCATTGCTAAACTTTAATTTTTAAGTGCCACAAAAGCTTAGACAAGCTAATCACCATAAATAATCCATTTTACATAAATACATTTGGTAGAGATGCTTTTTTCCTTGCAATATACATTGTATTTAATCTACACATTTGGTCAGTTTATGCATTCCCTGGGAATCGAACCCATGACCTCTGTATTTCTGTTGCCAAACTTTAACTTTTGAGTGCCACATACGTTAAAGGATCAATTTCTGAAGCAATGCCTTGGAATCGAACCCATGACCTACTCAGGAATGCTCAAGTTTTCACTTCTGTTAGAGTCCATCTCTAAGTTACAAGCAGACGCATCCAGTCTGGTCCGTTCTTGGGCTCGTTCAGCTGCTGGCGGTGTTGTGTTATGGTTTGGGATTATTATCAGGCCCACATGGAATCTCGCCCGCAGAACTCAGGCAAAAGCTCTGCAGGTTTCCGTAGAATCGCAACACCCTTCATTTACAGAGTTCTACATCCTCTACCCGTCGTTTGGTTTGGTATTGTGTCTAGTAAGTAAATTTAGTTGGGCTCCAGGACTCTGAGAGAATCGCCTGTTTTGGTAGAAGAGGATATTCCCATGGCATGTATCACACAGTTGTGAAGGGAATGTTGTTGGCCTGGATATCAAATGACTCACACACACACACACACACACACTTTGCCAAGTTGTGAAACTCGATAACAAGACCACACACAGGTCAAAGATCATATTAGGACGCAGACATGTAGTACTGAGCTGAACTTTGTGTTTGCATTGCTCATTATGTCGTATCATGTCGATTCCTCGTGTACCGACCGATACGTACGTACCGTAAAACTCTACGGCCTTGATTTTACTCAGATAAAAGTAAATGTAGGCTATTATTCTTCAAATGAACTGTTGTGCTCATCAACATGGTAAAATCACTGGTTTATGCTTTTATAAAACATGCTCAAGAGCTGGATGATAATATGTTGAATGTATTCATCATAATAATCCGAATGAACAGTACTATTTCATTAGTCCTAACTGTAGACTCTTTGGTATTTTTCAGCATTTGCAGACACTTTGATCACAGCTCATCCAATCAGAATTTAGAGTCACAAAAGTGGTTTAATGAGAATTTTTTTGTTGAGTTTCTACAATCATGTGAACAGTTTTGAAGACTCTTTACTAATATACATATTCAATTTAAACATGTGGTGCAGATGTGTGTTTGTCAGCGTTCCCAGAGGTCACAGCTTAATCAGAATTTAGTCAGAGCTATGAATATTTATCTTGTAATCACCAAGTACACAGAGACACACTGTGCTTTTTAAAAGCGAGTATTTGTAGTCTTCCTTCCTCAATTTTTCTCTCTTTTTTCCCACTCTCTTACACCTTTACCCAGTGTCTGTTTGGTTATTGTCCGCCCACGTATATCCCATGATCCTTCACTTCCCTCCCGAGTCAGGAGAGAGCGCGTCCGGCGGGCTGGAAACCACCTCAGTTGCGTAAAACAAACGTTTTAATGCCGGCTCGCAACACACTGCAGCCAAAGCAGCACAATTCACTAGCTGGAGCTGCGATCTTATCTCTCTCTTTCTCTCTCTCTATTTCTCTCTCTCTCTCTCTCTCTCTCTCTCTCTCTCACTGCCTGTTGTTTTTTAATACTTTCCAAACTCTTTGTCCCAGACCTGCCCTCACTTGTCTCTCGAGCTCTGTCGTTCCAGATTGCAGCATCCTGTGTTTTTCTTTCTTCTTTCGTCTGCTTCTCCCCCCCCAGCTAACTTCATTTTTCGCTTCCTACTCATTTTCTAAAGACAGCCTCCCTCTGTTCTTGCGCTGCGCTCGATGACAGAGCATTACGGGCCGGCGTTCAGGTCACTGCCGTGCATTCGATTAGTTTTCATGTTAAAGACCTTCTTCATGTCTCATTATTTCTTTAGCAGTTTAACGTCAAGAGTTTATTCTTTAATTAGTAGTTAAATGAACAGTTTCTTTTCTTTAATGAGTAGTTTAATGCAAAGAGTTTCTTTAATATCAGTAGTGTAACAGTTTATTCTTTAATCTATTTTTAATGTTCACTTGAATCAGTGGTTCAGTGTGAAGAGTTTCTGTAATTGGTAATTTAGCATGAAGATTTATTAATCAGTAGATTAAGGGAAGAGTTTATTTAATTTCATGTGTAGTTTAATGAAGTTGACCTTTAATCAGTACTGTAGGATTCGGTGAAGAGCTTTGCTGTTCCTTCAGTAGTTTAGTGTGAAATGTCCTCTGTGTAAATGGTAGTTTAAAGTGAAGAGTTTCTTATGTGTTTAATCAGTAGTTTTGTGTGTTTCATTATTTAATGAGTAGTTTAATTAGTGAGATTTAGCGTTATGATTCAGTGAAGCGAGTACCCAACCTGACAGTTGTGCGATTCGGGTTAAAATATGAATTAATCAGGTCATTATGTGCTAGAAAGGTTTTGCTGGGTGTTTTACTTAATAAAAGGTGTATTCAAACACTCGCTGTGATTCTGTGCCGATCCTCACGCGGTGTTGGATTTACTCCTTCTGGTCCTCGCTCGGCTCGTTTTGCTGTTTTCGTCGAATGACAACAGTGAATCTCATTAGTCTAAATCTCCCTCCAGACCGCTGAATGTTCAGCTTCAAATAGGATCTGATGTTTGTGAATTTCACCTCTTTACACGTCGTTTCGCTGTCAGTAAACTAGAAGCTTGGCTTGATTTTCGTCTGGCTGTGATTTTTGTCCTGAGAGAGGCTTTCGTGTCTTATAATCACATTTGTTTAGACGTCTGAAGGTTTTGCACCTAAACGTGGCTCGTTTCCGTCTGCGGTCCAAAGTCTGAGCGTCTGGTGTTTTCCAGGTGAACGCAAGGACAGAAGATCACTTCACAGGAGCTACAGAGGAATCGAAGTCAAGCCAAGGCAATTTTATCTGTGTCGTGCTTTTGTCAATACACACTGTACACAAACTTATGATGTTTATAATCTTCATACCATATATGAAGCAGATAAGAGCCGGATGATAATGTAGTTACACTATGTTATGGTATAAACAGTCACGCAGTAGAGGTTTGCTGTATAGTATACATCGCTTCACATGAGTGAACTATATTTACGCAGGTACAGATGGTCAAATATCAGATTTTGCTGTGAGATCTGCTCCAGGTGGAGCATTTGGGGATGATGATTGATTTTGTGGTCTGTTTGCATTGACACAGACAGGTGATAATCGTGGGAAAATGAAGTCATATCCTCATACAATCGCTGTCGTTTACTCATCATCCGGCGTGTTGATTTCAAACCTGCTCAGTAAATCAGCGGCGATCCGGAGGGAGTTTGTGAGGTGACAAATGTGTAAATCAATTTTGATGATTTGATTACACTGTAATACATGATAGTAGTGGATTAACCGTCGTATCTGCCATGTGCTTTGTTGACATGTATTTCTCCACTTGTTTTTGCATGCTTTATACTTGTTTGTCAATTAATCAATTTTAAGATTCTTCGCTGTTTTGGCTAAATATTAGTGTTACATTTTCCATTTTCATTTGAATTTTATTTACTTTTTAGTTATTTTCTCTTGTGTGTGCGAGAGAGAGTTTTAATGTATCTTTATAGTTAATAATCGTTTTAAATAATTTTAAAGTTTGTAATTTTAGTTTCAAGTTAAAAGGAAAATGTTGTAATAGTATATCGGTGATACTGACATGGATTTGGTGCATCAGAATTTAACAACTGCATGTTTAAAGCGTTTACGTGTTCTGTTTCGTGATGTAATAATACTTTAATTGTTCGTGCACAGAATGAGCGGTGCAAACCGTCCAATGTGGTGTTGTCAATATGGCCTGTTTCTTCATCATGCATCATTTATCGCTCTGATATATCTCTGATTTAGGCTGAAATCTGTAAACTCAAACCTTCGTGTTTGTCCTTGTTTACTACTGTCTGTCAGTGCAATCGCAGTCGTGATATGTGTGATTTGTCCTTGTCGGCTGCTTCTCTTCAGAGGCTCTTTGGTTTAGACACATTGCAAGTGTGTAATTTTTGCACGAGCAGATTTAAAAGCGATGCATGCCTTAGCGCTTCTAGCTTTTCAGATGTTTGGTGATTATTATAATAACGCAGTCTGAATTGCATTTTTTGCCAGTTTTGTTTTAGCCAGCTCGTCCGTTGCTAATATTTAGACGGTTGCCTTCCTAGGCAGCATCTGATGCTGATCGATTCGAATCGTACGAGTGGCTGGACTTGTGTTGGGTTTGAGCGCACTACTGAGTTGAACAGCGGTCGGACTGTGAGCTTCATCATCTCAGAGCCGAGGAGGAAGCTGTTTGACGTCAGCTGTGCTTCCGTGCTGCTGTGTGCAGAAATCTGCTGGTTTGAAGTGTTTCTGTGTGACTTTTGTTTAAAACAGGAACACGGTTTTAGAGCGAAACCCTCATGCTTTCGGTCCGTTTTCAACCTCTGGCATTGGTTTGGGGTGGGACGAGCACAGATGAATGAAGGCGTGGAGGATATCAAATGTGGTTTGACTGAATGAGAAACATTTAAACGCAGACAAACTTAAAGAGATAGTTCACACAGAAATGAACGCTCTGCCATCATTCAATCCCATACGACTTACTTTCTTCTGAGAAATGGTTAGCAGAGTCACAAGAGCTGCTCCTTAGACGGCAAAAATGACCATAAAAGTGTTTGACCGCTTTAGTGCATCAGCTAAAAGCAAAAAAACAAAAAACATTTTCATTAAAATATTATAAAAAGTAACATAAATTAAAATAATAATCATAAAAAAAACACATATTTCAGCTTAATAACCAAAAAGTTGACGGTAGCCATTGAGTTCCATAGTATTTTTTCCCCCATACTTTGGAAGTCAGTGGCTACCGTCAGCTGTTTAGTTACCAGCATTCTTTGAAATATCTTCTTTGTGATCAACAGAAGAAAGAAGCTCACACAGGTTTGGACTTGATGTGAGTAAATGATGGATTTTAAATTTTGTGTGAACTGTCCCTTTAAATCATTGTCTGAATTTGCTCACTCATTTTCATTCACTGCATTTGAAGCTTTTACTTGTTCTCTTTCATGATGTGCGGCGTCTTTTATTAGCTAGTGTGTGTGTGAGTGTGAGATAAGGACGAGCAGCTCATGGCCTCGCAGTCTCTTTATTTTGGAAAGGCCACATCCGGAGATTGAGCAGGCAGATTTGGGGAGGAGGCAGGTACGATCTTGGCACGGGATTCCCCTTTTTTCCAGCCTCGGAAATATTTCCCAGCCTGCACCGGGAGTTCAGCTTTTTCCCAAAGACAGCGGCGCTCTGGAATGAGAGTGTCAAGGGGGCAGAGTATTCCAGAAACACACACACAGTGACCCAAATCATTCGATTCATGGCGGAAACTTTAGATCGAAGGGAAAACTGGAGCGTTGTGTTTCCTAAACAAAATGTGCAGTTTGCCCCCGTAACACTGCGGCGTTCCCCATCGTGAGATGTAGTCAGAATGACTTGTACATGAATCAGTTTTCTAAATGCATGCTATTGATTGAGAATGATTTAGCCGTGCATGTTTAATTTTTCAGAATGTTTTGACCCTGTAGGTTCATCCCTGGACTTCCTGTCTGGTGACAGTTAGTTTGTGTGTGATATTTACATCAGTGTATTGATGAGACAATTCCAGTGCTATTTTAGTATCACTGAGATGTTATTATAGATGAGGGTCGACCGATATGTGGTTTTCAAGGCCGACGCTCATGCGATTATTACAGATCAAGTCAACCGATAACCGATATTTCGAACTGATATATATGTCTGGTGTAAAAAATTTAATTAATGTCAAAATTAAGAATAACAAGGGCTCTGACAAACACTTTCTTTAAATGCTTTTAAATAATTTTATTGGAAAATTGATTTTAAAAATGGCCGATACCGATAACCATAAAAATGCTTAATATCTCCACTGATAATTGGTCGACACCTAATTGTAGCCTTTATATTTCCTGTTTTCATTTTAAAGTTTTAGTAATTTTGTTGTGTATTTTGTCATTATTATTATTGTTGTTGTTATTATTATTATCATTATTATAGTTGTTTTAGTGTTTTTTTAAGTTAATGATTTTACCTAAATTAAGTGAAACTAAACGAAAATGAGAAATTATGTTTTGGCAACTAATTTAAATATATATACACTACTGTTCAAAAGTTTGGGATCAGTAAGACTTGTAATGTTTGTTACAGAAGTCTCTTATGCTCGTCAAGACTGCATTTATTTGATCAAAAAAACAAAAAAAAAAAACAGCAAAATGTTATTACAATATAAAATAATGTTGTTGTTTTTTTAAATATACTTTAAAATATAATTTATTCTTGTGATGCAAAGCTGAATTTTCATCAGCTGCTACTCCAGTCTTAAGTGTCACATGATCCTTCAGAAATCATTCTAATGTGCTGATTTATTATTAGAATTATCAATGTTGGAAACAGTTGTGCTGACAAATATTTTTTGGAACCTGTGATTCTTTTTTTTCAGGCTTTTTTGATGAATAACAAGTTAAAAAGAGCAGCATTTATTCAATATATAAATCTTTTCTAACAATGTAAATCTTTTTTTTTATTAATTTAACACATCCTTGGTGAATAAAAGTATTAATTTCTTTCAAAGAAAGAATAAAAATTTACTGACCCCAAACTTTTGAACAGTAGTGTATATTGTTAGAAAAAAAATCTGTTTTAAATAAATGCTGTTCTATTTAAACATTTCATTGATCAAAGAATCCTGAAAAAAGTATCACAGATTTCCAAAAAATACGAAGCAACACAACTGTTTCCAGCACTGATAATAAATCAGCATATTAGAATGATTTCTGAAGGATCATGTGACACTGAAGACTGGAGTAATGATGCTGAAAATTTGAGCTTTGATCACAGAAATAAATTAGATTTTGAATGTATATTAAAATAGAAAAACGTTGTTTTAATATTTCATAGTATAACATTTTTTCTGTATTTTTGATCAAATAAACACAGCCTTCATGAACATTAGAAACGTATTTAAAATACATTAAAAATCTTACTGATCCCAACCATTTTGAGTGGTAGTTGTATGCATGTATGTATATATATATANTAGTATAACATTTTTTCTGTATTTTTGATCAAATAAACACAGCCTTCATGAACATTAGAAACGTATTTAAAATACATTAAAAATCTTACTGATCCCAAACATTTTGAGTGGTAGTTGTATGCATGTATGTATATATATATATATATATATATATATATATGTGTATATATATAGTTTCAGCTAACATGAATAACCCTGCGCACAGCTGTAGAGTCTTTCTTTCGTCTTTCTTATATGGTTACAGGCATTAATTGAGCCGCTGGTGTTTCTGAGGGGTCAGAGGTCAGCACAAGCACCCGGTTCTGGTTAAACTTCAGCGCTCGCAGCGACACACAGGAGAGTTAATTAGTGACCGATTTCAGAGCAGCTTCTAATGAACCTGCTCTCTGTGTGTGAGGCTTTCTCTCAAAATGACTTTATAGATGTTAGAAAAACCTCAGTATTAGGCGTTGTGGGCGATGTGGGTGGTTGCCAGGGTGTTGCTACATTGCGGGTGATAACTAGTGCATCGCTGGGGTGTTTGGATGCTTGCTGGGGTGTTGCTAGGTGATTGTCAACATGTTTTGGGTGATAACTAGGTGTTTGTAGTGGTTTCTGACTATCTGAAGCGTGAGAGAGACTGTCTGTCTCTGTGTGTCGTGGGCTGGATTCTGCTGCACTGGGGGTTTTTCCCTCAGAAGAACGAGTCTTTGTCTTTGTACGACGTACAGACTGTCTGGCAACCTCAACACACACACACACAGAGACAGAAACAGGCGGCTGTGAGAAGGTTAGCCGGTTGATTTGCTGGAGACTGAGGGAAATCGTGATCGCCGGAGCTCGCTGAGGTGCATTCTGGGAGCGGCGTGAACAAGGCCTCCTCTCATACGGTAAACAGCCTCCGCATCAAAACAAACACGGCCGGTTGCCGTGGTTACCGTCGGCCCGTGTCGCCGTGGCATCCAGCGTGCGGTGAAGACGGTCGCATTCCTTAAGAAAGCCCAGTGTAATTACAGAGTGATTTCTGAGCGGAGAGACGCGCGTTGGGCCGCACGAGCAGATGTGCTGAAGATCACGTGAGAGACGGGATCATTTAGAGACACGTTTGCACTCAGAGCACTTGACTGGTGCTGTTTGACACAGATATTTACTTGCATTTGATTAGTGATCTACAATAGAGGCAGATTTATTGATGCATTTATTTGCACCATTATTGTAATTGACTGTTTATTTAATGAATTGATTATAATTTTAAAGATTTTTTTTTTTCATTTTTCAATTATTTTTAACTTTTTTTTAGCATTTAAAGGAAAATAGCTAGATAAAAAACAGTTCATCAAGACAAACTTTAAGTTGGCTTGAGAAAGCCGGACCAGAAAGTTTTAAAAAGTTGGAAAAGTTTTAAAAAGTTTTAAAGTCTTGAAAAGATTTAAAAGTTTTAAAATATTTTAGAAGTTTTAAAAGTTTGATGTTTTTCTGTCTAAAACAGATTGAAGTACTTTTGAAGCTTAAGGCTTGACTGTTTTGAAGGTTAATCTGTTTGTGATTGGCAGGTTGTTAGCATGTTGCTAGCATGTTTTAACATGATTAGCAAGTTACTAGCATGTTGTTAGTCTCTTTCTAACATGATTAGCAAGTTGTTAGCATGTTGTTAACATTTTGCTAGCTTGTTTCTAGCATGATTGGCAACTTGATAGCATGTTGCTAGCACGTTTTTAGCATGATTAGCATGTTGCTAGTCTGTTTTTAGCGTGATTAACATCCCTGGTGAAAAAACAGCGTATGCTGGTAGGTATGTTTTGATGCTGGTTTAAGCTGGTTCTTTGCTGGTATATGCTGGTCATGTTGCTGGTCAAGGACTCAAGCTGCTCAAGTTTGATTGAGTCTCAAAGGATTCTGGGAGTTGTGACAGTTGGAGTTTGAATAGTGTTGGCTCATTTGAACATTCCGTCAATGTAAGTCTATGGGATTTTTCCCAGTTGTAATCGTCATTTTTAGGAAAATCGTAAGTCCGATCAGTTAGAAAAGGAGTTAGAGTTGATTATTTTAGTCTCAGAAGAAGAATGATAATATGAAGTTTAAATAGCATTTCAGTAAGTTGTCTTTCTCAAAACTCATGCACTCTGTGCTGCCTGTTTAGGCTGTTTTCAGCCGGTTTTGTGTTTCAGCAGCGGTAGAGCAGACTCCAGCAGGTCCTGGATCAGTGATGATTAACGCTGGAGACGGAGCTGAACTTCACATGCCCTGATACTGCAATACAGGAAGTGCAGAGAGCAAGACTCACAGACATGCTGATTTTTCAGAATCATTTCTGTGTGGCTGATAAAAAGACGGAAATCTCTGTATGAACGCTTGTCTTTGCATTGTGTGTCTGATTGATGAGCCTTTCCTGTGAGCGTTTCTACACGACACTAGTTCTGCTTAACAACCCGACACGAACTCATAAACCCTGATCAACACATGTTGATTTCATTCTCCGTTTACCTTTTTGCATTAATTTTAACTTAATGTCTGTTCACGTTATGTTTCTCCATTTAATCAGTTCTTGCCCTTGATGACTTTGGCTCTTCTGATTGAGCTCTTGTCGCTCTGTGATGAGTTGCTTTTGTTCCTCATTTGCTTCAGATAGAAGCGTCTGATGAATGAATGTCAATGTGCAGGAACATCTGTATCAGAGCAAGATGTGAAGGAACTCTAATAGTTCAAACAGGAACTCAGATGAGTGAAGCGTATTCTTGAAACGTGCCTTGAAGTGAACTCGAGAAACGTTGCTGCGTGTCTCCAGATTTTGTCGTTTTTATTTAGAAGTGTGTTGATTTCATTTGCGTCACTTCCTGTGGGGGGGCAGCGCTAGAGCGGCCGACGGAAGCCAGCGTTACCGCCACAAAGGAGTGTGTGTGTGTGTGTGTGGTCAGTGGCAGAGAGACAGACAGATTCTTCTAGTTGGATTGAAGGCAGGGCGGCAGTTTCACTTCTTTATGTTCTGCAATTTCGTTCCACATTTCCTTCATCGTCCAGAACACAGATGTGTGTTTGTGTCTAAATATTCGCCACAGCAGAAACTGGCCAGTTGAAGGCCCGCTGAGTGTGTGTGCGTGTGTGTGTATAAGTGTGTTTGTCCAGGCACAAAGCTCTCTCTCTTCTGCAGACTTTTGCAACAGCTTTGACGTCACACACACACACTGCTGTCTTCCTGCTGAGAAACAGACAGGCAAATCTCTTGTTCTTTGTGTTTTTAGAATTTTCAACCTATAATCTCATTTCATATATAGAACATACACTATACAGGCAGAAGCATTGGGACGCGCCTCTTAATGACCGAATTCAGGTGTTTGGGTCAGACCTGTCGTATGAAATCAAGCGTTAGCCACGCAGTCAGCATTTACACGCATTTGTGGGGGGAAAAAACGAAAGAGAATTGAAGCGTGGCACTGATAGGATTCCTGCTTTGTAATGAGTTTCATCTCTGCTAGATATTCCACACTCATCTGTATGTGGAGTTGTTGGGAAGTGAAAGCGTTTAGGAACGGCAGTGATTTGAAGCTGAGGGCCGCGTGTACATCACCTGTGCAATTGTACCGAGTGTGGGATGGAGTGAATCACACAGATACCAGATTCTGGAGCAGTGAGCCACCAATCACACAGTCTGTGTGGGTTTTTGGAGAACGGTTCCTGTCTGACTGCATCGTGCCAGTTGTAAAATGAGCTGGAGGAGGGATAATCGTATGGGGAGTCCTGACCTTAACCCCCTTAAGGGCCTTCTCGTTCCTGAGCTCACAAATAATCTGCTGAATGAATGGGGAAAAACTCCCACAGAAACAGTCAAAAATCTGGTGGAAAGCCTTCCCAGGATAGAAGGACAAGTCCACTTCCAGAACAACAATTTACAAATAATGTACTCACCCCTTGTCATCCAAGATGTTCATGTCTTTCTATATATATATATATATATGTAATAAATCAAATGACATTTCTTTTTAATGTCTAGCGCAGTAAATAAACAAGAAACAAACAAGAAAGGCTATTAATAATCTTTCATTGTGCAAAAGTTTTATGATACGAAAGGCTGCAAACTCAGAGCGGCACAGAGCGCTTATGCACATCCTGTGTGTATCGATCCGTAGTGTATTAAACCTGTGCGTTAGTTTATTGAGCCTTTTCTTTTAACAGTTTTAGATTTTAGTTACTGTGCTCCTGAAGAACAATTTATAGTGCACTCTTCAAAATAAAGGTGCTTTAAAAGGTTCTTCACAGCGATGTCATAGAAGAACGCATCAGTCAAAGGTTCTTTAAAGAACCATCTCTTTCTTACCTTTATTTTTAAAAGCGTGCTCTGCTCTGTGTTGTGATCCAACAGACACCGGTAGAAAAGTAACACGGTTTAGAAACTCCAGCAAGATAAAGTCCTTTTATGCAAAACCATTGATCAAGTATAATATTAGGAACATTTAACCAAGAGTTTGATCGTGTCGACTGTCATAACCTACTGCGAGTGAATGTTAAACGGAGGATGACGGACAACCACAGCGGAGAGAAGAGTTTACATCAACCTGACTTAAATATTCACCTGTACTTCACATTAAACTATGGAACGGCTTTAGAACACTTGAAATATAGTGCATGAAAACTTTATTGTGCTTTATAATGTTGTTGTGGCTTTCATGGGGCTTAACAATAACACAGAATAGTCACATTATTGGATTTGGACTGGTCTGAAAATGGCAGTGTCGGAGCGATACCAATACTGAATATCAGATCAGCGCACCCCTACTTATTACGTAATTAGCTAAACAACTGGAGTATTTATTTATTTACTTACTTAAATTTATTGATTTATTTTTTTAAATCTTTCTCAGCCTTCCCTGTTCCTCTCTAAATAATATTTGAGCACATTTCACAACATTGATCTCATACATCCAGGATCACAGGACTTCTTTCAAATAATCTCTATTGTCTAAAGTGCTATAAAAATAAAGGTGACTTGTCAAACTGGACTGGAAAAATGAAACGGTTAAACAACAACTGACAAGTAAAGTGTGACTGTTGATGGTTTAGAGGAGGATGTGTCTCCTCCTGCTGCTACTGTGTGGTCTGTGTTTGTAAGATGGCGCGTTGTTTTTGAACAGAAAATATTATCAAAAGCATTATTTCTGACATCTGTGTGTGTGTTTGTGTCAGTTCTGCTGGCAGAGCCTGTGGAGAAGGGCAGCATCGAGGGCAAAACCCTGAAGATCACAGATTTCGGTCTGGCGCGCGAGTGGCACAAGACGACTAAGATGAGCACGGCGGGAACCTACGCCTGGATGGCGCCGGAGGTCATCAAATCATCCACTTTCTCCAAAGGCAGCGACGTCTGGAGGTGAGTGAGATCCTCTGAGAAAACACGTCTGCTGCGAGATCACATGCTCGTCATGATAACACCTGACATGATGTCATGCGGTTGCCAGATTTTGAGAATTTAAATCTCCAATCAGAGCTTCTCATTTAAAAGGACGCTGTGTTTAGTTTATATTCACAATCTGGCAACTCTCTCTCCTACGCTGTGAAAAATGGCCTTATTATTTTCAGCTCTGTTTAATTTAATTCACAATCTGGCAAGCGCTTGCACCGCTGTCTCTTTGACAGAAGGAATATTGTGAAAATGATGAAGTCTTCACATCCATGTTCTCAGCACTTTTACTTGTGATTTAGTTTGATGTTTTCACTTGCTGAGGTTGTAAACCATATGTACAGTCATTGTGGCTTATTCTGGATCTGCATGTTGATAAGCGGTAGTTTTTGCAGTCAGTACTAGATGACGTTCATCTGCTCTTCAGGAACTACCGGTTCACCCACTACTAGAGATCATATGATTGACTCACTGCCGCTGCTGCATAATCACGCAATAATCGCTGAAATCGGGCGCTAAAGACGAAGCTCTGATGAATCTCTGAAAGGGAAATGCGGACCTGGTGACGTCAAACTGCGTAAATGAATCATATTTCACCCAAAACCTGATAGTCAGGATGAGTTATCATTTTATCCTAAAAATAAAAAGCGTTTCATTTAGGCCACATTTCTATCAGGGTGTAATTTGATGTTTCTTAATGTTAGAAAAATAAGTTTTGTACCATACATTCAACACACCTGAACATCATCAGCTTTTAAATACTGTAATATTCTCATCAAAGCGTATTTTTAATATTATGTAGAAATTGTCGAATCACCTGAAGCAGCTCATTTCCCTCGGACGTGCCGTTCATTGACGCGGCGCTCAGAATGACGGCTCTAGATCGATCAGCCTGCTTCACCTGCTTCACCGTTTGCCCTTAAGACCACACTTTCCTCTGCAGAACATCAGATGCTCTCGTGTTGTTCTGGTTTATATGGTTTATGAGGACACAAATGTGTATAATGACGTAAACATGGTCTATGAGGTTTACACTTCCTGTGTCCCCATAAACCAAAAGGCTTTAAAAAAAACACTAAACTGTGTTTTACGAAAATCAAAAATTGCCAGTAGTTTCCTGTGGTGAGTAGGTTTAGGTGTAGGGTTGGGGTAGAAAATACAGTTTGTACAGTAGAAAAACCATTACGCCTATAGAGAGTCCCCGTAAACCACATATGCACGAATCAGTAAGTGTGTGTGTGTGTGTGTGTGTGTAATGCTGTAATTAGACAGCTATATAAAGCGTCTGTGGGCCGTCTCTCTCTCATTCTGTGTGTGTGTGTGTAGTTATGGTGTGTTATTATGGGAGCTGCTGACCGGAGAGGCTCCGTACAGAGGGATCGATGGTCTGGCTGTGGCTTACGGAGTCGCTGTGAACAAACTGACCCTTCCCATCCCCTCCACCTGCCCCGAACCCTTCGCCCAGCTCATGGCCGGTGTGTTCATTCATTCATTCATTCATTCATTCAATTATCCATTTTCTCTAATAGCCAAAGATAAAAAGAAAAAAATGTTTCAGTAAATGACTGCACAGGAAATCGTTAGTTTTTTATGACATGAGTTTTTTAGATGCCAAAATTTCTAAAAATATAAGTAAAATTAAAACAGAAAATATAAAAATTCTGTTACTTAAAATAAACATTTTTAACTTTAAATAAATTATGTTTAATAAAATAAAATATAAAAAATTCTAAACTAAACTAGTAAACTAAGTTTCATGGTTTATTGTGCTTGAACTGTCAAATACACACAAGTTCATGTTAAAAACGTGTTACACAGTCTGTGAAGGTGAACAGCTGGGAAAGAAATTGCATGTTTTTATCAGATCTGTGTGGCAGCGGCGTAACATACAGCTCCACAGAACCAGTAATATACTGCCGTCTATGCTGTCAATTTATGACCTAAATAATAAAATAAAAACAGAAATCACTCACTGCTCTTGAATGAATAATTTCTGTAGCTCTAATAAGAAGACATCTCATAATAGGTGCCCTTAATTTATTTCAGCTACTTGCCATTTAATGTACTAAAATAACTAAAACCATCTGAAGTCAAAAAAAAAAACTGTAGAAATATTTCTAAGGCAAAATCGCAGAGCAAATTAAAATTAAAACAGAAAATATACAAATATAAACTAAAACCATGAATTACAATAAACTTTAACTGATAGAAAATAGAATATTAAATATTTTATTTTATTTCAGCTAGTTGGAAAGGCAACGTCTCATTTTCATTTAGTTTACCATGTATTAAAATAACAAAAACTAAAACTGAAGTAAAAATTTTGAAAAACTATGTGGACTACTACACAGACAAAACAGACAAAATAAAATCATAGTATTAAATGAGGTTGAATTAAATTCAGTTTTATTGTGTGTGTCAGAGTGCTGGGATCAGGATCCGCACCGGCGGCCCAGTTTCTCCTCCATCCTGCAGCAGCTGACGGCTCTGGAGGAGCAGGTGATGGACGAGATGCCGCAGGACTCCTTCCATTCGCTCCAGGAGGACTGGAAACTCGAGATCCAGGACATGTTCGACGAGCTGAGGGCCAAAGAGAAGGTACGTTAGACCCGTTTAGATCCGCTCTCATGGTTTAACGGTCGGTCACCCACAACTCCTCAGCAAACGCATGCAGGCATTAATTCTGCTCATTAAATGTGAAAATCTATGGTTTTACATTAATAACTCTAGTAATGATGGCATTTCAGTAGGTTTACCACAGTCTACACACATTTGTGAAAGGGGCCCGGGACCAACGGGAGGCCTCAGTGCACTTCAAATTATTTGGAATAAGACAAAACAACCTTTAAAATACGCTAAGACAGCTAAAAAAAAAATCAAGATAAGACCAGCCTTTTTTAAATTTGTATTAATTTTTGTGTAATATTTATTTATTAAAACCTGGATATATGGGGGAATTTTAAAAATTAGATTTTTGGATGTTGAAAAGTCATGGAAATTGCTATGATCAATATACATGTTTCTAGTAATGTCAGGCTCTAAAGAGTTTCATTGAGTAAAAATTGCCATTTGTGAGTTAAAAATAAGTTTAAATATTTTTGTGGGGGTTTTTTTGTCATTTTTATATATGTATTTAAATGTCAGTAAAGTGTTTTTTTAAGTTTCAGTTTTTAGTTTTACTTATAGTTTTAGTTGTTTTGGTTCTTCAAATTGAGCTAAACAAAAATGAAAATTTGTAAAAAGTCATGGGCATTTCTGTAATGAATATACATTTTTTGTAGTTGTATCAAGCTCTAAAATATTTGATTGAGTAGAAATTTGCGTTGATTTTTTGCAATTGATCTTTTGTTGTATTTCTAGTATATTGTCTTATATTATAGTGTTTTCCTTAATGTAAGCTTTCATGTAACGTGCCTTGAGAAAGCAACTTTCAAAGGCACTATATAAAATAAATGTAGTATTATTATTATTATTATTATTATTGTTATTATTATTATTAATT